>JAOQML010024566.1:0-11518 GCA_027568935.1 Erythroxylum urbanii | reverse complement strand
GCTACACATGAATTTCAACATAACAAGTACGAATTATATTGAAATTCTAGCAATGGGTTTGTAAATAAACGATTCAATGAATGCATTAAAATCATCTTTTCATAATACTTAATAGGTTTATACACAAATAACCGAACGATAACGAAAATCTAATTATCCATACACAACCCAAATCTATATGCCTAGGATAACACAATCAATTAATAGGAGAGAAAGAAACAACAAAATATGAAATACACTTAACCTAGGTGATCAGCGTCAATGTCACCTTCGAACCAACGTCGAGATGTTTAGCTCTCCACGGGTCTCTCCTAGAAAAATGCTTCAGCCCCCATTAATATCCCTATCGAATACCCCCATCTACTCTCTTCATTGCACCTCCTTACTCTCCATTTCTATCGCCCTATCGTTTTCTCCTCATTGTGCTATTGATGTGATGAATTAAAACTTGTTGCCACACTACTATTCACCTTCTTTCAAAACCCTCTAGCAAAATTGACAAAAACATCTGCGTTTCTGTAGGATGTCTGTGTGAAACACAGACTGTGTTTTCTCTCCACACTACTTTTGTTTTAGTCTTGAAGTACTATTACTTCCCATCTGCGATACTATATCATTTTAGTCCTTCTTCCCACACGCTGCCGTAGGTCTTCTTTTCTTCTCCTACCGTGTTGCCATTAATTCACGTAAATTGCATGTATTCTGTGCATAACTTTTCTGCTTCTTTTCCATAAGCAACTTGGAATTTTCTTGTTTATGCTTTCTTTTTTTTTCTTGTCTTAATTTTCTTCTTCTTGCTCTATGAAAACAAGTGAAAATTAATCTTCAAAAAATGACCCAAAAATTATGGTTTCAACTTACTTTAACTTCTTTGCTTTCGAATTATACCTAAAATCACATATGAATCAAAGTGAGTAGCTTAAGCAATTTTATGTCATTAATCACTAAGTGTTATGAAATAATAAAACAATCAATTAAGCACATGTCATTAAGCTTGGTCTAGGCAATTCAGTTAAATATTGGTATAAAACATAAATGATAGTTGAAATTAATATTTGTGTAATCATCATTTGGTGAAAATTTTGAGATGTTTGTTAACTTTTTGGATTAGACTGAGAATTGTTGTGTATAATCATATTATATGTATGATTGGAGGCATAGAGGAAGCACATAGGAGGCTTGAGAGAAAATTCGAGTAAGTAATGAAGAATCATGCCTCATCTATACACAATTTAGAAGTCCAAGTGGGCCAGTTAGTGGATGCAATGTCGACTCAGATTGCTAGAACTCTTCTAAGCAACACTAAGTCAAATCCAAAGGAACGTATCATGGTGATAAGCCAGACCCTGGATGAGGAACTGGGAAAGATAGAAGATAAAGAAGAAGGTCAAGTGGTGAAAGAGGATCTTTCAACTAAGCCCTTGATCAAATCTCTCAATGCCACTCGACGTGTATTTCCATTCCCTATTATGCAACAGCAGGAGTTATATGTTAACAGGGAGGCGGAAAAATTACGAGAGATTGAGTAAAATAAGGTCGAGGAAGTGACGGGCCTAGTACAAAGAAAGCTCAATTTATAGGATTCTGTCAAGAAGAAGGTTAAGAAGTAACCACTGGAAAATGACCTCAACATAGCTAAGAAGAAAGAGGACCCAGGGGAATTTTTCATTCCCTGTAGCATCAACAGGATTATCATAGATAAGGCATTCACAGATTTAGGCGCGAGTATAAATATGATATCCTACACGTTCAGTCTAAAATTAGAGTTAAGAGAGTTAGTGCCCACCAAGTTTTTAGTCAAGATGGTCGATAAAACATCACATACATTGTCGAGAATTATACAAGATATGCCATTAAAGATGAGTGAATTCATCTTTCCCATAGACTTCTATATTTTGGACATTAGCGAAGATAAGGACACCTCGTTAATTCTTGGGTGCCTATTTTTGGCCAATGTGCACTCAATTATTGATTTAATAGGGGCAAATTAACTCTGCGAATAGGGAAGGAGAAATTGACATTTAAGGTAACTATAAGAGAGTACGGATGGGAGGAATGGGAGGATCTCACAAAATGCAAACCTCGAGGTGAATGAGAGAATATAAAAGATCCTGGGAATGTTTTCAAGAAGTGCTCATAAAGAAGAAGGCGAGGAAAGGAAAATTGTAAGGATGGTGGTAATCGCAGTATGGTAGCTAAAGTGAAAATGTTGAGATTAATAAAGACGCTACCATCGAACTATTCTTTCCAACCACCGTGAGTTTAAAAGAGCATCGAACTACTGACGTTAAAAGAAGTGCTACAGGGGAGGCAACCCATGAAAAAGTAGTTCTTTATTAATTTTATTCTAACGTTTGAAATTTTATAATTGGGATTAGTTTGTTTCTTTTGAATAAAAGAGGAAAAGGAGTATAATTCAAAATTATGCGGATGATTATGAAAGCATGAAAAGAGAGATGAAAAAGGGTCAGAAAAAAATCAAGTAGTGGAAGTGAAGAGAGTAAAGAAAGAACAAAAAGGAACAAATTAGGAGTGGTCGTACGCCACTGGCCACAACCGTGGCCTGCGATTGAGTGGGCATTATATGGTAAGCCGCATGCCACGATCGTGGCCTATGACTATGTAGAAAAGAGAAAGGCGCAAAAAAGTTAAAACAACTCTACAATTTTACCTTTTTTACCACCTATATATTCAATTCTAACTTCACTTTCATTTGATCTTTCTAGAATTTAAGCATTCAAACACTCTCACTTCTCTCTAGAATTTTGCAATCTCTAAATTTTTTCAATTTCTACCAAATCATGCCACACATCAAGCAATCAGCTCGTCGGGAACCATATGGATGACAAAAAGTTACGGGCCGGGGACACAAAAACCAAGCAGTAAATTTTGGAGCACCTTTTCTAATTTACACCGAGGAGGAAGGTACTTATTTTCATTCCCTTTGCTATAGAAAAATTGTAGCTCCCAAGTATTTTGGTTTTGACAATAGATAGGCTAAAATTACGTGAGCGAGTAGAAAACCTAGCCGAGAGGATCCAGTGGGCTCAATTTATTCGTTTTCAATTCCCTGTGCATGAGGACCTTACACTAGAATTTTTCACAACCATGACCTTTGACCTCAAGAATGTAAAAGAACTGTGGTTTAGTTTGGGAGGACAAGCATTTGAATTGAATGTTGAAATCATGTGGGATTTGTGTGGATTCCTCGAATCCAACATCATCGATCGATATGATGACTTCCGTCCTTCTAAATATTAGCATGAGCTTACTAAAGTTGAGCGATTCTATGCAAATAATGCTCACAACAACATCATACGGTCCTATAAACACTTGTTGCTGCACAAATTTATGTGTTAGCTTGTCTTTGACAAGACCGAAACCAACAAGTATTCTACCAGGGAACTCTTTACACTGTGGTGCATGGACTATAGTATTCTAGTGTTCACGTCCACCCATATCCTCAATGCCCTTACTACAACTCCGCGAAAGCGAAGCAACTATCTTGGAATGGGACACATAGTGTCTGCCATCACAGAACATTTTGGTATGGAACGGAGGGGATTAACGGTTCACCTCCCTGACTTCCTCAACCACCATCATTTATTCCAGGTTGAGATCATCCATTCCACAAACATGACATTGCGGGACATTAGCCAAAAGACACATATTCGGATCAGGCCAAGTCAGGCGAGCTTGAGCTCGACACCACCTCGGTAGGCATAAGAAGAATCCACAAGTGAGAATCCGAGGACGAAGAGGAAGAAGAACAAGGCTGGAAGAAAGTGTTAGCTACAATCACAGAGACCAACAAGACACTTGCAGAGTTGGCACGCACACAACGATGCCAGAGTTGGGATATTCGAAGGATCCGTCAGTATTTGAAGTCTCAAGGCGTTCAATTACCACCTCCGACACTATCACCACCTCCATTTCCTTAGGATTTATACCTAACCTAATTTTTCTTTTTCAAATTAACCTTCAGTTCTATTTTGTTTTTCTATTTATTGTCATTTTTATTTGTTTACTGTCACTTTAATTTCTGTTTGGTCTTTACTTTTCTTATGTGATGTGTGCTTCTTTCTCACATTGAGGACAATGTGTTGTTCAAGTGTGGGGAGGGATTATGAGTTTTTGCTTTTGAATGTGATTTTGCATATTATATAATAGTTATTAGGTTGCATTGTGCGAATTGTTTGAATGTATCAATGGCTTCGATGAGTGAAATTTGTTTAATTTTGAACATAGTCTAACAGGTTGTGAATGATCATTAGCTAGCAAAATTAGTGAATTAGGATTTTTGGATAAATATACAGCTTAATTAGGACTTAGTGTAAATTTAGCACCTTCTAGGTTGTCACATTCATTTATAATTTGAGGCCTTTCAACTTAAGTGGATTAAGTAGTAATTTTCATGAAAATGAATAGCTAAAAACAACAAGGTAGGAAATAAAAATATATTAAAAAAATTTTGTTAATAAATTACTATCTGTTGACCTTCGGGTTATGAATAAAGCTAGTAGCTAGTTGAAAACGTGATAATAGCTAAGTAACAGTCCACAGTATCATGGTGGTACTGTGTATTAGGCCACAGTATCATGGTCTGTCTGACCACAAAGCTCACACTTTAGTTGTACGACTTTAACTTTAGCCGAGGTTGTATTGTGTACTAAAAAAAAAAGAGGTGGTACTGTGTATTAGGCTATTCTAGGACATAATTGGAGTAGGGTATAAAAGTCCCAAATATTATTCCTTGACTATCAATTTTCCATGTATCATATAGATTATTAAGATATTACCTATTTCAATTTGAGAGATAAGAACTCCATTCTTTAGAGGCATGACAATCATTGTTTGTTTATCACATTTTCTTGATCAACTTGATCAATTATTATTTTTGTTTTTGATATGGTATAATTAATATTCATATGATGATATTGTAATAGGATAAAAAAATATAAATGGAGATAAAATATATATAGTTTTTGTTGCTTATGCATCTGATACATATTTTACATGGGAAAACTATTTAGGTGTCATTAATGGATTCAAGAATGTTATTTATTGTTGTTTTGATAATTTATCAGAAGCTCAAAGGATATATTCTAAATTTTGTATAGAGAAAGCATTATGTTCAATGATAAAATAATTTTAATATTTTTTATTGTTATATGTGATACATTAATTGTATTTCATTTTAATTTATATTGTGATATATAAATATAAATATATATTTCATATTTTCAATATTGATTTCCCTAATTGTAATGAGAAGATGAAGTTATAGATATGAAATGCTAAGCTTAACATTGGCCAACATTTTTATCAATGCATTTATACAAAAGTAAATATTTCAATTATAGTTTTTTAATGATGCCATTATTATACAAAATTCTAATCAATATTTAATTTGTAGGTTTCTTATAGGTATTTAGAATTGGTAAACGAGTTGAAGGTTCGTTATTGTTAAACAATATGTCAGACATTTTATATGCGTTTAGGTAAGAGTCCTATTTGCAAGATATATTATTACTTGCAAAAAGTAAGTATATATTATAATTCATCTAATAGTGCATCTTTGACATAAGTTTAATATTTATGTTTATATCTTTGTTTTGTAGGTCCCATATGATTACATATCTTAGGCATCTGATGTACCTAACTCAAGTATGGAGACATTATCATATATCTGCAGGTTGAATTGTTGTTCCAATAGTTTAATATTATGAAAGTTGGTTTGGATGTTAGTTTGTAACAGTTAAAAGTTATGAAACGATATTTTTTTCCTCTTTTTGCAACAACTTAAAAATTTTAAATTTTATGACAGTTTCATGGAAGTTGTATAAATAATGGTGATGAGTGTTACAACTAAAAGATACTAACCAAATTCCGTGACAACTTTTCTTGCACCTCGATTAACTTCTTTTTGCAACTGACTCAATAAACTAAATGCATATTCAAAATTTTAACTAATTAAAGTGTCACTTATAATTGTCTTTGCAGATTTCTTAACTTTAAGAACCTTCAATTTTTGACTTTTAGTCTCAAATTTCTTATTCCATAATGAATAATCCCTAGTCATCGATGTCCATTTAATATGAAAAACAAAAACGCATTATAGGTCATATGTTGTTTACTCCTACAAAATAACATTTACACAACATTGTTTTCCAGTGAAAAAAGAACCAACATTCAAATTGTCAATTAAACCATATTCAAATACTCAACCAACCCAAGTCCAAACTGTCAACCAAACCATATCCAAATTATCAACTAAAGCATAACTAGACCATGTCCAAATTGTCAACCATACCTTGGCCAAATTGTTAACCAAACCATAATTAATATATGTCCAAAAACTTAATCGAACCAAAGTTTAAATTGTCAACTAAAGCATGTCCAAATTGTTAAACAAAGAATAACTAAAACAATGTTAAAACTCTCAACCAAAGAATAACTACAATGTCATCCAAAAGTTGGATATCCAAATTCTCAATCATAACCAAAACTATCCAAATTCTCAATTATCAAAAACTTGAGATTTTCCTAGAGTAGATCTTTTAGCCCATAAGTTGATCCTCCTCCTAGTTCGATTTGTATTGCCAGTTGTATTTTAAGATGTTTAAGTTGTTTTTACATTATTATTTGGAGGTTTGAGCACTTGACATTCATTTCCACCCATCTTTGAAGCATAAAAACAAAAAGTACAATATTAAAACATATGGTAAAATTACATGTAAGTAGTGTAAGGATCATCTAAATGACTAACCATAAAATAAGTATTCTTACTAACATACCCAAATGTCACTCTATATCCTCTAGTTGCTATATAAGAAAAAAAGAAAATATAATGTTATATAATTTGGAGAATAGTTACTTAAAATTAAATGTGAATATTCACTAATCACCCTCTTCTCCCTTTTTAAGATTAAGGATGTAGTATTTGAGCATGTACATACTGATTATGTGGGTCTTTGAACTGGACAACTATCAATATTGGATAAAGGGACTTCAGTTTTTGATGGTCTTCCTCTTTTTCCCTACATTATACATGTTGACATACTTTGTGATTAACAAATTGGCATTTTGTCCACATTTGAAATGATGACAAACAAAAAACTAATAATCATCGTAATAATTTTAGGTTGCCTCGAAGGTTGATCCTTATTGTTGCATCCTCTTTTATTTTGACTAATTTATAACAATGATGGTGTCTGATAGCTACTCCAACCTTGCTCAATTTGTTGCCATTTTGTGGTTCTTCTGTTTTATCCCTTTTCCTTGCCTTTTTGGGCCTTCTAGGCATTTTCTTAACCGATTGAGATAATATTAGCTATAGATTTTTAGTTTTTAGCCACAATTTAGGACCACTAATTAGTTCTATAGCATACTGATAACTCTTGAATAACATTAATGTTTGTAGTATTGATTGACATAAGCATTTATATCCTCTCTATGATCTAATGTATAAGTCACAACATGCTTATGTGGAATTCTTATTATATCCAAAAGTCTACATTGACAAGTTCATGCTTGTAAATCAATAATGAACTTGTTTTCAAAAGGTGTGATTTAAAATTTAAAATTTAAAATTTAAAATTCTTATTTATCTTGGTCATATAGTGCCTTTTTTCCTATTGTGCAACCTCTATTTTCTTCTTCATTCTTAGGCTTATGTTGTTAGTGGATTTGAGCATCATGTCCCTTTTTTCATGTATTTGAGTCATTAAAGAAACTCAGATATCTTCTCAACATATTGATTAAAGTTTTTATATGAGCTTTATAAATTAATCCATTAAATGTATATGATATGTTATTATGAACTATTTCACAATTTGGTCTTTTGCTCACAAATGCCTTCATATTAGTCTTCAGTTTCCTAATTTTGAAATCGTCATAGGCTATCACTGAAATACTTTTCAACTACTCTACTACCTCATCAAATTCCAATTTTGTTCTAAAACTCACCTCTTTCCAAAATAAACTCCTATATGTATGGCCTTTATGAACATTTGACCAATTTACATAGACGTGTTAAGCATATTTCCTATACTCAGCTTCTGGGAATATATTCTTTAATGCATCCATTAATCCATGTAATAAAAAAGGTAACATAAATTAAATAACTCAAAACATATCAAGAAATGAACATCATTTGTATGAATATTTAAAGTTTACGTTCTGTTGATCACCAATTATAGTCCATGCATTCCCACTTATATATAGATCTTCTATAAGAATGTTAAAACAACAATGGCAAGATTGGTAAATTTCTCCCTCAACTATAGCATAAGATATGGGAAACATATGATTTTTCCATAATGACCTATTGTAGCTATTATAGAAACCCTAAGGAATGTCTCTAAAAGACATCAATCTATCCTAATTATTTTTTGGCATCCACTAAAAAAAACATACTTCAAAGCACTAAATCCCATAAAAAAACTTTTAATCATTGGCTTTCTGGATTGTTCAAGTTCAATTTGAATAATATATTATTCATCTTTGTTAACTCGTCATAGCTCTTATTCGTAAGACCATAACTTAGCATAATGGCTTCCATAGATCCTCATAGAATGACAATAGCTTCCTATTTAGCCCTATAACATTGGGGTTTAGTCATATGTAGAGCATATTTTCTTTTAAGATCACCCATCATTTTAGTAATCGGACAATTTGAGTTCCTCCTAAACTTGTTTAAAAATTTATTTGCTATCCATTTCCTGCTGGCTTGTTTGTTTCTTTACACTTTCTTGAAATTATGCTTATTTTCTACTATCTTAACAACAAATGTTTTCTCATTCCAATCTAGCTAGCATATATCTGAAATGGACATTGTGGCTAAAAAACAACCTGTATTCCTACATCGAATCTCTCCATTAAAACTTCATGCCCATATGTAATTTCATAGTTTCTTATTGCTTCCCTCAACTGCATCTCATCCTTGAACTCCATTCCAATTTCAAACTTAAAATCTTTCATATTGGCTTTTGGATTAAAGAAAATGTATTTCTTATTTGGAATAGATGCTTCATCATCACTATAAACTGGTGATTGAACTTCAACATCACTATCCTCATATTCACCATTCGCACCATGTGAACTTCCTTCTTGTCTTTGTGTATCTTTCGAATAATCACTTTCGTCATCGTAATCCTTTCCACAACCACAAACCCCATCCACAACATTGTCACATTCAAACCCATTATGTACAGCCATGGCATATCTCTTCTCATTTGTTCTCACAGTAACATATTCTTCATCGTAAACAAATAACTCAACATCAGTTGAATTATCTCCATATCCACTTATTTACATAACAATAAAGTCATCATCTTACTCCACTTAAACTTGGAAAAATCCATTATCATTCACACTTATATTCTACTGTGTATTAATATCAAATTTCAAAGTCAAATTCTGTACCATATGTTGTAGGATGCTCATAACCATGCTTGTAGTAGACTTTAAAATTATGGTAGTTTATTTCTTCCATACAGTTGAGCATTGCCAACATGTCTTTATCATGAGGTAAGCTTAACTCCTTTAAGCTTCTCATCTAATCATTAGGAAATTTGTAAAACAGAGATCTTAATTTATGTCCTTTATCTTCAGAAACTCCTCAGGACTATTGATTGACCTAAAGCGTAATAGTTAATATTAAATAATTGTAAGTTCACGGTGCAGCTATGGCTAGTATCAACAAGTACGAGTTGATCCCATGAAGATGGTAAATACTAGTAATTAATATTGTTTTATTATATAGCATATGAATTAATTATAATTTTAATTAAGAAAACTATAATTTATCAATTATAGTAAATAAGCAGCACAGATCAATGCAAAGTATTAATCACACTTAATTAAATACCGATATCACATGATTAGTACCTAGGCTTTGAATCCCCCTAAACCCTTAACCGATTGATTATTTGTTATGTAATTATGTTGTTGATTAATTAGACCGTGGAGATTTATAAGGTATGCTAGGAATTGACCTAGATTTTACTAACAACTAATCCTAAGGTTTCTAACAAGATTACTCAGGTTAAAACTTATAGGCTTGCCTTACTGTGTTATAAATCCCTTTATTAAGTCTGACCCTAATCTAGAAGATTTATGTCGTCCTATCTTTAGGATTGCAATCAACTCTTTCCAATTATTATGGATGTATCCAAACTTAGGATTTCTTAATCGCTAAGTATGAAATCAAATTAAAGTCTAAAAATTAGATTAATAGATAGTAAGAAAAACAAGTAACCAGATCTTAATAATCAAAAAACGCAATTGCATTCACAAATTAATCAAATCATTTTTCAGAATCAACTAGGTTCATCTGACCTAGATACCAACAAAAAATTTAGCTATACATCGCAAACATAAAATCACATCTATATATACAAAAAACAAAATAGAAAACATCAGAATCATAATTCTTAATCTCCCTGTATGTTCTCTATTGTGTATTCTGATAATGTAGACATTCGATCTTGCGTTCTGATGAATCTCTTGATAAAAATCCCGTGTCATTTGCTCTTCAAACTCCAAATCACCTCTGAATGTCTTTGGATGTTCCCAAGCATTCTGTCCCTTCAGTTAGCTTTAAAGTGTTGAATTTAGAAGAAAACCCAAAATTTTAGGTTATGCATGCTAGTGTGCACGCCCATGCACATGAGCCTGCATAATAGAGATACACCGAATATCACGAAAGTGCTCGGTTGGGCAAAAGTGCATGGTCATGCATTTCTTCTAGATTACTGTTTTTTAATTTTAGCTGTATTTTTGTTTGTTTCTTCTCCTTGAAGTTTATGTAGACAATTATAACCTGTAAACACACTTGAAGCATATTAAGTACCAAATATATAATAAAAGTATCAAATATCAAACAAAATATATCAAATATGGGTGTTAAAATATAGTCAAATATTCATCTATCAACTATCATGCCAAGTTCATCAATAACCATATCCTTTTTCCTTTCAATCTTGCTCCAATATATTATTATCGTATCTTTCCAACACCCTAAAATAATGAAATTCAAAATTCAACAACATTTTCAAAAGAAATATTATTAGTTTTTTTAACTAAATGGAACTATCAGGTGAGATGATATTTAATAACTATTACTTAATTATAAGGTGAAAAAAATGAAGCACATGTTGATTTTTCAATCATGTAATAGTATCAAATATGTGTATGATGTAGATATATTCAAGTCACTATTATACCACACATCTACAAAGTATTAGGCATTTTTTACAATGACATATTACATAATACATAATAAATAAGAAGATGGCTATAAATGGAAATATAAAAAAAATTTTAGGCTGAATAACATAAGATAAGGGAAAGTGTGACTGAGTAAAGTATACATTAATCAGACATGTACTTAACAAATAAATTAAAGGTTGAAGTGGGATTTTCCCAATATTCTAGGAAGTATGTCATTTGTTTGTAAAGAAGATAAATAATAAAACAGTTAACATGGTGGAAAAAGTGAGAAAAGATGCCTATA
>JAOQML010024559.1:0-11519 GCA_027568935.1 Erythroxylum urbanii | reverse complement strand
GCATGAGGTGTGGTAATTTACCACACTTGGACCCGTTCTCTGGTCCGACCCGTTCTCTGGAAACGGGATGTTACAAGCATCCATGTCAAATTTTCTCTTAAAAATCTACTTGCATCTAATAAGTACAATATAATCAGTAGCATTCACTAAAGTCCATTCTTGGTCAGTGTATATGGATTCAATTAAAAACCCCTTTACTTCATATCATTTTAAAGAATCAACGTCAAACATTGCTTCCTCAAAAGTTGTAGGCTCATCAACCATGAGTGATACATTATCATTTCCCTTTTCAATATGTAGATATAATCTATTGGGGGGGGGGGGATGAAATACGTGTATCACATATTATGTGTCTTTTAGACCTTTGATTGTACATCATATATATCAAGTTAAGGTTCTTGTTCTATCTAGATGAGAATTTATGATTCTTGATCTTCTCTAACTTCAACCTTGCTCCCACTACTTTCCTTGAGAATAAATTCTCTTTATAATAATTTGTTATTTCTTGAGATAAAAACCTTTGTCTCTAAAGGATGATAAAATTCATATCCGATACTCTCTTTCAGATACTCTACAAATTTACATTTATCTAACTTAATTTGATGTTGCACATTTTATATAAGCATCACTTCCCTAAATATTTAGGGGTGAAATTTGGTCTATTACTAATCTATGTCTCATATAGTGACTTATCAACTGATTTAGATAAAACTCTATTAAAAAATTAAATAGCAATTCGAGGACATATCATTAAAAGAAGACATTAAGGACTACATGACTGATTATGGAACATACCGTATCTAATAGAGTATGGTTTCTCCTTCTAAACATTCTATTATATTGTGGAGTTTCAAAAGGAGTCCATTATGAAAGAATCTTAATTTATTTTAAGTAACTAAGAAAATTATAATCCAAATACTGACCAGCTCAATAAGATCTAAGTGTTTTAATACTCTTACTAGTCTGATTCTCAACTTTAAGTCTAAATTCTTTGAACTTTTCAAATGATTTAAGACTTTTGTTTCATTAAGTACATATAACCATATTTGGAATGATCATCTATGAACGTAATAAAATATAAATATCCATCTCTAATGCAAGTAGATATAAGGCCATATACATCTGAATGTATAAGCTTTAATAACTCACAAGCATACTCTCCTTTTCTATTAAAGGGTGGTTTGGTCATCTTTCCTAACAAACAGGATTGTCAAGTTTCATATGATTCATAATTAAAAGGATCCAGATATCCTTCTTTATATAACTTTGTGATTTTAGTTTTGTTGATATGACATAGCCTACAATGCCATAAAGAAGATGGATTTTGGTCACTTAACTTTCCTTTTTTGCTATTTATGTTAACAATTAGCCTTTCAAGATCTAATTCATATAAACCATTTAAAAGTAATCTACATTTATAATAAACATTGTCTTTATAAAGAGAAAAACCCCTATTCTTAATAATAAAGATAAATCCATTCCAATCTAAATAAGAAATGGAAGTAATGTTTTTACTAATAACTAGAACATGGTAACAATTATTTAGTTCTAATATAAGGTCAGAAGGAAAAGTTAAACTATAAGTTTCTATAACTAAGGTCAGAAGGAAAAGTTAAACTATAATTTTCTACAACTAATGCAGTAACTCTTACCTTACTACTAACTTGTAGTATAAACTTTGCCTTTTCTTAATGATATACTCCTTATTAACATCTACATGTTGCTACAAATGTGAGAACCATAACCATTATCTAATGCACAAGATATGGAATATAATTAGAAAGTTTGATTTCAATTATAAACATACCTGAAAATAAAGCTTCTTTAAGTTTCTTATTTTTTAGGTTAGCAAGATATGATTTGTAGTTCCTTTTCTAATGCCATTAACTTTATAATGAAAACACATGCCCTTATCATTATTCTTTTTCTTGACACCTTTTGCTTCTTGTTTTTATTCTTCTTAGGACTTTTTTTTTATTCTTAGAAGCATACATAACAAGAGCGTAATTGGGTTCCTTATTAAGGTATCCCTATAAAACCCTATAAAATCTTGAGTATATTTAACAGTTCAGGCAATGACACATACTTTTAGTTGATATGAAAGTTCATAATAAACTATGAAAAGCCTGAGCTAAGAGGCTACAACACCACATCAATGCTTAAATTATAGTCTATGACAAAACCTAATTGGCCTTATTTTTCAATTTAGCTAGTCATCTTGCATTGAAATAATGCTTTAGAGAATTGATACCTCTCTACCTAACTTTGGCACCAAATAACTCATTAAGATGCAAAATTACAGTAGAAGAATCTATGTTCTCATATTACCTTTGAAGCTTAGGAGACATACTAGCCAACATCATTGCTTATTCAATATCATCAATATGGTTACTTTTGATGTAGGCTTTAGTGGAGCAACAATGTCAAGAATATATAGTTTTTCTTTTCTGAGAACTAGTCTCAAGGTATAAAATCAATTTGAGAAATTAGGTCTAGTAAGCTTGCTATCATCGATGATGCTCCTTAGGGACATATTTGTACTCATTTTATCTAATAATCAAATGATATAAAAGAGAAAATATTAGTTTATACCATGAAACCAAATAAAATAAGGACTTTTAATAAATATTTGGCTACTCCCACTATTTTACTAAAAATAATAGTCATGATTATCAAATCAAGAACTTATCAAATAATTTTCGAATATGTTATGATCATATTCAGATCTAGATGATCTTAAGTTTGCTCAATAAACCTAGTAAATTTAAATTAGGTAGATAACAACTTTATCAATCACATCTTATATAACTCTTAAATATGTCAGATGACAATTCTTTGACAAAATATATCTTATATATTATTCATATCCTTACTCCAAAATCAAATGATTATGAGTTTGCTCATCTAAATCATATAAATTTAGTTAAGTCTAACTTATTAATTTAAAATAAAACATATTCAAGTTAAAGGGACCTTGAGTTTATTTAACAAACCATACAATAAATAAAACTATGATTTATTCTTAAATAATAAAGGACAACTATCACTTTCTTAATGTTTATTTAATATTTAATTGGGGGATTAAGAATTTTAAAAATTTAGGTCTCATAAAAAATTAATACTATCTCATTATATCAACTATTTCTAACATAATCAAATTACGAAAGAAAATCCTTAAAAGCCTTTGTTTACTTCTAATTATTGATTTGGTAATTAATTTAATTCAATAATTTAACTCTTTGAAAAATTAAACTAAATTCCAAAATATTTCTAATAAAATTAATCCTTTGAAAATAATTAGGAAACTCCTTTTTCTATATTTTTTGTATTTAAACCAATTTAATCTCAATTGAACTAATTTAATTAAAAGGAAGTCTTAAAAATACAAAACAAAAGAAAATAAAAATTGAGTAGGTGGACGTGCCAAAACTTTTTACTGAGGCATGTGTATTTCACGTGCCAAGCATGTTTGACTAATATGTGATTGTAACAACCCATTTTCCATGACAAGGGTTGGAACCTAAGAATACTGAACATGAGAGAAATAGCAATGAGAAATTAGGACGTGCATTTCATGCTTATGCATAATATAACATACACAAATGAATATTAATTTTTGTACACATTAAAATGATTGTACATGCATTCATTGACACTTTATGGGTATAATTGATTTATAAATGTGAATTGTGGAGTAATTGTCTCGAAAATTGATTTGGTATGTATAAGTATTGATTTAAAATTTTTGATGAAATTTGGGAAATTTCTGGAAATTTCGAGTATTTTTGGACTAGGAAAATGCCAAGTGGCAGGACAATTGATAAATGGACTAGTTAATAAAGAGTCAAATGACAGTGGAAATTTTGATAAATGACTTTACTAATTATTGACAAGTGTCATTGAAAATTTGGTGACAATTAGATTAGAAAGTAGAGATAAATGGACTAGTTAATAAAGAGGACTAAGTGAAACCTATTAAAATTGGACATATGGTAAGTGACAAGTGTCACTTGCCAAGCCATGTCACCATGATTCTTTTAACTTCATAGACCATTTAATTGTTTTATATCTTGCTTTCTTCTTTTCTTCGTATCTTCTTCATCTCCTTCATTCTTCTTCTCCATTCACGATAACCATCTTACTTTCATCAATGTTGAAGCTTTCTCTCACCTTTCACATGCTACTTCCATCTTGTTGTCTTATTCATTTGCCACAAGAAAACCTAACCTATTCCACCTTCAAGATGATGATCGTGTGACGTGAGGAGTTAGGGTTTCTTGGTGATTTTGGAGAACTTGGAGTTTAATCAGGTAAGTAGCATGTTAATCTTCACGGGTAATGTTAAATGAAACATTTATGATGAGTAATTTGAGATTGATGTTTTGATCATGAAATTTTAAATGTTCTTTAATGTGGGGCGTATAATAAAGAGGATTATGTTCTAAATTTTAGTGTGTAAATGTTATTCATGGTTGCTTAGTAAAAAGAATTTATGATGATAGATTAAGAGATGAACGATTATAAAAAGGGAGTTAAATATGATGATGATGTGTGGATGAAGAAGTAAATAAGGTTATGTATTGTTTTTGTGTTATTGATAGTTGTGTAATTGCATGTGTTTTAGGGTTGAATTTTTTATTTATTTAGTGTGAATATGAGTGGTTTATGTGCATTCAGGGTGTAATTATGTTAGTTTGTGTGTTTTAAGTGTTTTTATAGGTTACATTAAGTCTTTAAGCTTAAATGTTATATTTTTAAGGTGTCGTGATGCGTTTGTTAGTGTTTCAAGGTAAACGAGGAAGAATGGCGAAGATTCGAGGAGTTTCAGCCCAAAGCTATAGGCCACGATCATGCACAGCAAGCCACAATCATGACAGAGAAGGAAAAGCAAGCAACAGCCAGGCCACGATCGTGCACTGGGAGCACGATTGTGACAGAGAGCGTCAAGTTAGGCCACAATCATGTACATTGGGCCATGCACGTGACAGAAAGGTTAAACAGCAAGCCATGATCATGGCCAGTAGGGCCACGATTGTGCCCTGTGTTAGGTTGACAGAAAAACTCAATTTTTGCGAAGTTTTGTGGAAATTTTCGACTCTGACTTTGACCTAGGTCTTCCACAGAATAAATAGAACATGATGTAATAGCCGCAAAAGAGTTTTTGGGGAGCAGAGAGAGTCATGAAAGAGAGCATCATTTCGTCAATTCCGAGAAAAACCTAGAGAGAGATCAAGATATTGAGGATAAAGACAAAGGAACAGAGACACGGAGATAAGTTTAACGCGAAGTACTTCCCGAAATCGGTGGTTTCCTACAGTCGCTGCCTCCAAGATTGACTTCGACAATATTTCTTATTTTTATTTCGATTTTACGGACGTATGAGATTGGAATATAGTGTTGTTGAGTGTTGATCTACTGTCTATACTCACCTTTGGGTTTTTTAGTTCTTAAGATTAATAAAGTTTATTTGATTGTATTTCTTTCAAATTAATTGTGATTCAAATTCTATTCTTAATAACTTGGTGATAAACTGAGAGGGTGAGCTAGATAAAAATCATCGATTTGGGCTAATGAGAGTTAGGTAAATCGATAGGTAGAGAATTGAATCAAACCAGTAGTGTCGTGTAACGAGAGATTGAGCATAGATTCCTAGTAGGTTTTTAGACAACTTAAAACTAATTTAGGGTTTTGGTCAATCATGAATCGAGAGATCGCGATTCCATAATTTAAATTAGGCATCGTCAATTAGGGTTAAAAATTATAACTCAAGAGAGAGTAATTCACCTTAGGATCATTTAGGCCAGTTGAGTCAAAAATTACATAATTGGTTAGATTTTCTTTAGTTTCGAATTAAATCCCTTTTTCTCTCACTCAGCTATTTCGAGGTTGATTTTGGATTATTGTGTGAGTTGTTATTTTGTGACTTTTTTGCACTTTAAATTATCATATTTGATTATTGATTGATTTAATTTCTGCATTAGTTAATTGTTTATAATTATTGTAGTTTAGGGTGACCTTAGATCTAGGACTAGTTAGCCTTCCTTGTAGGATTGATACCTTAGATACTGTGCACTTGTGAAATTTACCAAGGTTAAAGAAAATAATAAAACTTAGCGCATGTAACCTTACGAACAGTTATGATGAGTGATAATTTATGAGTTGTGCTATAGGTGATTTATAGATGATTACAAATGAAAATGGTGCTTGAAAGAGTATTGAAAGTTGACAAATGATTATAATGATAATAAAAGTAAGGATTTGATGAATGAATTTGTGTGTTATGTTCTTGTCTTGAGAATATGAAAATTTTGAATATAGGTTATATTGTGGATGAATTAGATTGGGAACTTAAGGTATAAGAAGGGTGTTGGAGTAATATTCTTGAAATGAGAATTAGGTATAATAATGAAAGATGATGAGATGTTTTATTTTTGGTATGATTGATAAACATTAAGTTAAGAGTTATCTTATAAATCTAGTTTTGACATGAAAATGAAGAGGTTATGAATCCTAAGTGATGAACTATGGAAAATGAATTATTGATGCATTATGAATGAGATATATTATAGAAAGAGATAGGAATTCATGAATGATGAGATTATATAGGAAATGAAGAATCAAATGAGTAGAGTTTTGAGAATTTAATGCAATCAATATAATAGTTGATAATTGAATTAGTATGAAATGATGTTGTAATAGAAGAGGTTAATTCTGGAAAATTTGGAGTGAGATTAATGTTAGGAGACGTGTTAAATTTGTGGAAGAAATGAGGAAGAAAGTGTAGGGCACAATCATGGCCCTCACCTTACGATCGTGACATGACAAAAATAAGTTTATGCCACGATCGTTGCTTGGCCAAAAAATGTTTCTGTCACGATGGTGGCAGGACCACCATGATTGTGGCCAATCCCAGAAGTTTGTGTCCTATGGAGTAAAAGGGTTATCTTTTGAGTGTTATTTGAACCTAACAATGTTATGGTACTTCTTTATGGTGTACTTAGGCTTGAATGAGATCTCAAATGACCCTATTTGATGATGAATTAGGTGATTGAAGTGAATAAAGCGTCTTAGGTATCAAAGAACGATTGACAGATGTTAGTAAATGAGTATGAGTTGTGAATTAAGGAAACATACGTGGGATTGTCATTGATCATACATTATACATAACACATATATATGTGTATATGATTGAGTACTTATATGATTGTGTAAAGTTGTAATATGTGTAAATATGTATTGCATGATATAGAAGAGCAAATAGAGCGACAACTTCCAGACGTTGCCGGGACCTTAAGACAATAAGCTATCTAGAGTAAATTGTGAGTAACCTAGATGGTCTCACATGCTTAATTGTTTGTTTTAAATTATGTATTGATTTATTATGTGATGTATATGTGTTGATTTTGGACATTAAATTTTCGAGGTGTTTGTTGTATGAATGTTATATTAGAGGTACTCATTATATGTGAATTTGACTGAATAAGTGATTCTCAACTTAAATGTTGAATGTTAGACCAAGGTTCAATGATAAATGCAAATGAGAATGTGATCGTGAATATGAATGTGTAAGATTGAGCACAATTGATTGACTGAATACATGTGATGCATTCCATTACATGAATGCATAATAACATAAAGGCAGTTGTGACTAGAGTCACCAGTAAAAAAGAGCTTAAAGCTCAGAATGTGCTAAGAGCCTCTGGCTCACTATGTATAATGAGCCCTGTATCCCCAACAGATAAGGAATAATTATTAATGAGCCTGCTATCCACAATGGATACGGGACAATGAAATAGGCACTCAGTCATAACAGTGTAATAATTGAATGTGAGTCTCATGAGCATGGCATATACATTTGATATGTATGTTTTGAATGATTGCAATGTATTGTTGAATTGTGGTGAATGAAAAATGTGAAAATTGTGAACAAAGTGTTTTTGTGATGCTACATGATAAATGAAATGATGTGAATTATGTGATTAAATGAATTGTTGTGTTATGTGATATGAATGAACATCAAGGATGGTTAACTTACTGAGTTTGCAAAACTTACCAAAATTGTAACGTTGACTTTTGAGGTTAGAGAGAGGCGACCTAGCTTCTAGGACAATATAGTAGAGATCTAGTACTACTTTTGAGGATAGAAGAAATGGCTCAAAGATCGGTCAGTTGGGACTGAAGGATTTAGATAAATTTTTTTGTATAATTCCTAATGTATGTAACATGTTTTGTAAACAGGCTGTAAACTCTAATTAGCTTTTGATAATGTACATATAGGGATGATGTATGTAATGCTACATTGTATATCATGTTTTATGAAAAGAAAATGAGGAATTGGGTTTTAGAAATAGTGTTACTTGTGTTTTTAAATTATGATGCCATAAGTTAAATGAAAGTGATATAACTAGCGCAACGCTTCCATTGGGTATATGCTCGAATGTTTAATGGATGTATAGGCATGTGTCGGATGGGAGTGGGGCATTACAGTGATCCTTTGTTGGACGTGATCCCTATCATTTTCTATTGTCTAGAGTTTTTGCCACTTTTTTACCACAGTCCTCTACTTTTAATCCTATCATTGTCTGCTTCTCCTCTTATTGATGGTTCTTTTCTTTCTTAGCTGCATCTCCTTCACACTTGAAGCTCCTTGTCTTTTCTTTACAATATACAATACGATAACCTCGAGCCATAAAATCTAGAACCACATAATCCAACACCAAATTCAAATAAGGTAGCAAAACAATCGAATCTCTAAAAAAATAAAAACTAGGGGAAATGCAATTTTGTATTTTTCAGAACCAAATTAAATACATAAATACTCCCATAAGAATGAATAGTAGAGGAAAAACAATCTAGGCTTTAGAAGTTGAATATAAGAGCAAGGCATGCAATATTATGTTTTCAAAAAACAATAAAACAAAGCTGGAGGCATGCGATTTTAAGCTTTTAGAACCAAGAACAAAGCATGTAAGGGAGGTGTGCACTTTCTAGAAAACCTAAACAAAGGGGCATGTGATATTGGGTTTTAATTTTTAGAAAAATAAAACAAAACCTTAATTGATTATTGTCTTAATTTGTATTATGGAAATCATTAGAATAGGTTTTAAAGCTTTAAATCTTATCAAATCAATAACAATTAAATAACCTTTTTTTTGGTAACAACGATAATGATATTACCAAATAACAAATAGAAGTATACACACTAAAGGCAGTGAAAGAATGAAGCCACCTATTAGGTAAGGTTCCTCATTCCCTTCACTCCAAGGGATTTCTACTTACATAAATTCTAAAAGAAAACACTATCAGACTTACTTTTCCTTTTTTACCATTATTAATGAAGAATAAGGATTGCTATAATTCAATGAACAATTTTCCTCATACTTTTTGACTAAGTAATTACTAAAATTTATACACATTTAGGAAAAACTATTTATAGCAATGTACATTAATTACAGATTTACAACAATTAATTTTGAATGATCTTGCTTGATTTTAGGCTAGATGTGCTCTATTTTGTTTTAGCCTTGATTCTTGCAATCTGTCTTTATACGCCCCCACAAGATTGTGCTTCCATCAGCAAGCCCAATCTTGTTTCTAAAGAATTCTGTTCTTTGTCTGGACAATGGTTTTATCAACAAATCAGCCAATTGATCTTGTGTATGAACATGCTGGACTCGAAGAGAGTCGCGTTGAACAAGATCATGTAAAAAGTGAAGATTAATTTGTATATGTTTTATGCGTGAATGTAGGACTGGATTGAAACTGAGGTGTGTAGCACCAAGGTTATCACACATTAGTAAGGGGACTGCTTTAAATGGAAAGCCCAGCTCATAAAGAAGAGCTAGAAGCCATATTGTCTCGGATGCCACATCGGTAAGAGCTCAGTATTCAGCTTCGGTGGTGGATCTTGCGACTGCTCTTTATTTCTTCGAACTCCATAAGATGGGATTAGAGCCTATGAAACTGATATAGGCAGATGTGGAGGTGTGATCATCAACATTTCCAGGCCAATCTGCATCAGAATAGGTAACTAAAGTTAGAGATCCAGATTTTTTTATTTGTATACTATGATGAATGGTTTTTGTTAGATATCGAAGGACCCTTTGTATTGCTGGAAAGTGACTGGTGGTAGGCTTGTGCATGAATTGAGATAACTTGTTGACTACGAATGAAATATCTGGACGCATTAAAGAGAAATACTGTAGACTGCCAATAATTCTTCAAAATTTTGTGTTGTCCATATTTGATATGCCATCAATTAACTTCAGAGATTGAGTTGTTGAAAGTGGAGTGGAGACATCTTTAGCGCCACTCATGTTGGTTTTGGACAGTAGCTCATGAATGTACTTATGTTGGGAGAGAAAAAGTCCTACTTGAGTAGATACAACTTCTACACTTAGGAAATAATGAAGAAGGCCCATATCCTTAAGAGAGAAATGATCTCCAAGTTGTTTGACAATTGAGACTACAAAATTGATGTTAATTCTTGTAATAATAAGATCATCGACATATACTAGAAAATAACATATTATAGAGTGCTTTCTATAAATAAATAGGGACCAATCAGCTCTAAAATTTTCAAACCCAAGCTCAAGCAACACATTTTTTAGTGTAGTGTACCAAGCCCAAGGGGCTTGTTTGAGTCCATATATTGCTTTCCGGAGCCTACAAACATGATTAGGTTTAGATGGATCTTTGAACCCTAGGGGTTGTAGCATATAGACAGTCTCAAACAATACACTATGTAAAAAGATGTTATTAATATCCATTTTTTTAACTCCTAGCCATTCACAACAGCAATAGTTAAAACGATTCTAATTGTAGCTGGTTTAATTATTAGGTTGAAGGTCTCTTTGTAATCAAGCTCGGGACGTTGATTATATCCCTTTGTAACTAAACAGGTCTTGAAACGATCCATTGACCCATCATATTTCCTTTTTACCCTAAACACCCATTTGTAACCTATTAGATTACAGTTCAGAGGGGTTGGTACTAAATCCCAGGTGCAATGTTTCATGAGAGCTACAAGCTCATGTGACATTGCATTACGCTGGTGTGATTGAGACAAGGCCTGAGTTACATAGGTTGGTTCAATGGATTTAGGGAGTGGATGTTTAGACACATAATTGAGTTGTTTAGGATTAAAGATTTGGTTTAAAGATCGAGTGGTCATTTGATGGAGTCGTTGAACCAATGGCGGAGGTAGGTTTCGATTAGTCGGATTTTTTGAAATTTCGATTGGGCCTAGTGGTATGAAAATAGATGAGGGGTAAGACACCTGTAACACCCACATACCCCCTGGAAGGATATATAAATCCCACACAAAACCACACAAACAAATCAAAGCATACAAAAACTTCCAGTAAACAATTTAGACAAACATACATTAAATTACATAGTACATAACATAAACTCACTGAAAAATCTAAACCAAACTAAAGCATTGTTGTTACAAACTTATAAACAAATTCACATATACATATCAGATACAAGCCCAAAAGTCAAACCAAATATTTTAC
>JAOQML010024548.1:0-11519 GCA_027568935.1 Erythroxylum urbanii | reverse complement strand
GCAAAAGTCAAAGATTAATTTTCTTCTTCTAAAGGTAAAACTGAAAATAAACCCCCTTTAAATCACATGATTTTAAGTGTTTTGGGTGTTAAGGGATTGGGCATGTTGTATGTCATTGTCCAAATAAAAGGACTACAACTATTTTGGACAATGGCCAATAAAGCGTGTTAGCTCAAGTGATGATAAAATGCAACCATTAGAGGATCATTGTGATGTTGATATTGAAGGACCTGTGAGTGGATAATTATTAATCCCAAGGCAAACTCTTAACAACTAGCCTAGGGATGAACACTCAAGACTGAATTGATAAACTGAAGATGGCAACTCTAATGCATCCAAAATCATACAAGTTGCAATGGTTGAAAAAATGGGGAAGTTAAGGTGACAAAATAGGCTCTAGTGGCATTTTCCACTGGGAGTTACAATGATGAGTTCTATGTGATATAGCACGAATGCATGCTAGTAATTTTGTTTTGGGGCATCCATGGCAGTTTGATAGAAAAGTTCAATATAATGGGTATAAGAATAATTACTCCTTTGTTATGAACAACCAACATATGATCTTAAGACCTCTCAAACCATGTGAAGCATATAAGGATCATATTAGGATAACATGAGAATACAAAATGAGAGAAAAGCAAGTAAGAGTGATAAAAAGATTTTGATTATGAAAAAAAGCGAAAAGAGCATAGTAGTTAGCAATGAGAGAAAAACATCAAAGTGTGAGACTCAAACTAGAGAGAAAATATGAGAGTTAATGCCTATACTAGTTGTGATGAGGTCAAAAGTGTTATGTTAGCAAGGCAACAGCTACTTGTACTTCTATACATAGACGTTCACATTTCAATTAACAACCTTAATCCGTCTTTTCCTAGCATTATTGCATCTTTATTGCTAGAATATGATGATTTATTCCCTGAGGAGATGCCATGAGGATTACTATTTTTAAGAGGCATTGAGCATCAAATTGATTTCATCCCAAGTTTAACAATTACTAATAGACCAGCTTATAGAGCTAATCTAGAGGAGACAAAGGATATTCAAAAGCAAGTGGATTAGTTAGTGGAGAAAGAGATTGCGAATTTGCATGGCATTCTAAGGAGTATTGTTAATGATAGAGATGTGAAGTTCTTAAGCTACTTTTGGAAGACTTTAAGGGCAAAGATGGGAACTAAGTTATTATTTTCACTGAGTTATCATCCCCAAATTGATGGACAAACTAAAGTTGTCTATAAGACCTTATCTACCTTATTACGTGCCATCATTCAAAGGAAATTAAAGAATTGGGAGGAATGTTTACCATATGTTCAATTTGCTTATAATAGGTGTGTCCGTTCAACAAAAAACTATTCTCCTTTTGAACTTGTGTATGCGTTTAATCCATTAACTTCATTAGATTTGACATCAATTCTAATTGAGGAAAGGGTTAGTTTGGATGGAAGAGGAAGGTAAATGATGCGAGATCTAATAGGAACTTGTCCTAGAGAACCTTCAACAAGATGGAGTTATGCCCAGGAACGACTAGAATCAAACATACACACAGAAGCACAAGAAACAAAATTGAAAAGACATAAACAGAACAGAAAGAGAAAAGGGGGTTAGAAGAATGTTGGTTAATGGAAGGAACCCAAGAGAATTTGTCTCTTAGAACCCTAGCCTTAGGACACCATAAAGGAAAACCACGCCATTGATAAGTCAAGAGAAAGCAAAATTGCTCTGAATAATACTTAATATTATTTCTGAATCAATCTTCCCAAAGTACATAGAGAGTGTAACACCCCCCTCTTATAAGGTATATTCCTGAACGTACCGACGGTATTTGAGAACATACTCTATGAGGGTGATACACTAGGATAGTCAGTCAAACTCATTGCAAAATTTTTCGAACATCACACACGATTTCAGAAAAACCAATAATCATTTTCGGCCCATTTTATTCATAACATTTCCAACCACAAGTGTCACAAAAAAATAAACACATCATCATAATTCTAGTAATCATTTGGGCCCATTACAATTACAAAATTTGTTTAGTCATAACTATTATTACAAACTAAATTCTCTTATACATTGACAGAATTCATATATACATATTCAACAGTTGTGGAAAATAAATCTTGATACAAAAATCACGGAAGACATATGCAAATGCGAATTGATCCTAACCTCTATCTCTTATTCGATTGTAGTGGCTATACTCCAATTTGTCTAACTGGGTATCCCCTGAACTTGAAAGATAACGATGCAATTTTGGTGAGTTTTGTGAACTCAGTAAGTGAATCATCCTCGATGGGCTCACTCATATCAACACAGAACAATTAACACATTCATATTCACAGACAATTTACACATTCATCTATTGCATATAATTTCACAGTTCATTTTTGTAACAGTTCATATAACTAATTTAAATCATTCACTTAATACACATCAATTTATATATATGCAATGCACATGTGACTCAATTTTAGTTATACTTTGTTGTGACCGAGTGTCTTTTAACTGTCCCGTATCTATTGTGGATACCAGGCTCATTGATAATTGTCTCTTATCTGTTGGAGATACCGGGCTCATTATATATAGTGAGCCTTTGGCTCTTAATAACATTATGAGCTTTAAGTTCTTTTTCGGTGACAACTTCAGTCACAACTGTCTTTATCATATCATGTAATAAAATGCATGAATTCACATATATGCAATCAATCACATTTATTCAGTACACATTCACTTTTTCGCATTTTCATCGGATCAATGTCCAACATTCAACGAAACATTGAGAACACTTATTTCTTTCTCATTCATATTCAATGAAGCACTTCCAATACATTCACATTTATCAAACTCCTCGGACTATTAATGTCCAGAATTGTCTCAATCATATTCACATCACTAATAATTTAATACATAAATTTAAAACATAATCAATTAAAGTGAGACCATCTAGATCAACTCACAGTTCCATGATCCAGAAACGTCTGGACGCTGATGTTTTATCATGCATATCAACTTCATCCAATACACACATTACTAATTTGCACAATCTCATAAGCATTCATTTATATAGATATGTATATGCGTAATGTATAATGCATGCTCAATTTGACTGTTCTGGGTATGTTTTCTTTATTCTCATTTCTTGATCATTTAAGTATCATTATTTATGTATATCAAGCTTGCACTTAGGGTCATAGCTCAAAGAACTTGATTATTCTAATATCACAATTTAATCGTTCATCATTTCTTTCTAGCATTATATAATCACATAATATTCAAGTTCTCATTCATTCTTACTTAATACACATTACTCATCTCCTTTGAATCACATTAGCCATTATAAGATCACTTTCGTTTCTATAGCATCTCCAATTTTCCAGATTTTTGTATACTTAATGTAGAACAATCCATTCTTAATTTATAACCTCAATTTTCACCCTAAACATATCACATATTTAATCACTTAATCCATCATCAAACTAGGTTCATTTCAAGCTTAATTTAAGCCTAAATGCATCATAAGAAAGCACCCTAGCATTTTTTGTTTCAAACATCCCATAAAAGAAGGAGAATTCATGTTAATGGCCATTAAAGACCTTGCCCTCCCCACAATCATGATAGAAACAATTTCTTCTGCCCACAATCGTGGGATGGGTGCCACAATCGGGGCTTACCCTATTTTTCTACACTTTTCCAAATTTCTCATTCTTTCATACTATGCTCAACACCTCATATATATAGATATTCTATCTTTTCTACTTCATTTTCTCTTCATTCTCATCTCCATTTTAACTGAAAAACATTCATCAAACACATGATAAATCATTGTTCATCTTATATTCAAAAACAGGACATCCAAGTATCCATACATTCATAAATGTTTCAGCACATTTTATCATCATTCACATCTTCATTTTGTCTCTAAACTAGCATCCAAGTTCTTCTCATTTCAAGACACTATACTATTCTTTTATTTAGCTTCAATTAACTCTAATTCATCTCTATATAACAACTTATAAATTACATTTCTCATATACCCAAAACACAACATATTTAAGTCATTCCATCATTTACATTTCTGCACTAATTTTATAAACAAAATTAGGTTATGAATACATATCTTTATTCATCAATTATCAACTCTCACCCAACACTATTTTCAATATCAATCATCCATAAAACAATACATAATCTGTTATTTATCATTTTATAAAAATATAACATATACACATATATTTATTCTTCAATGCTCATTACTCATTCATCATCATTTTTGCACACTCTCATACACCATTTAGTCTATCAATCTTTCCTTAAACTATCATAAGTTATTTATCTTCATACAAACAAAAACAAGATATGAGTATGCCATTTATTCATCCACGACACACATATATTCAACACCATTTTCATAGTCATTTAATCTCAAAATAATCACCATATTTAATTCATTTCAAACAACCTATGAGGATCAAATATCTACTTACTTCATTAAACTACAAGCTTCTTCTTCAATCACGTAAAACCCAGCGTTTTAAAACATCTCACAATTAACACCATTTTAAGGAGGAATGGTTAGCTTTCATCATTAAGTTGAAGGCATGAATATATGGAGTGGCAAGGTGATGGATAATAATAAAGCTTAATGTTGATGGTTGGAGAGAAGAGAGTGTCTTGGAGAGAAGAAATGAAGAAGATGAAGAATGAAATGGAGAGAGAGAGCTTTAGCCAAAGAAATAAAATGAAAGACCAAAATGGTTATCTTTCAATTGAGCCACATGTAAGTGAGGTGTATGGCAAGGCAAGAGACACTTGTCACTTGCCACATGTCACCACCTTATGGTTTCCACTTTGTCTTTTAAATAGCTAGTCCATTTGTCTCCAATTTCTAATCCAATTGTCTCCCAATTTTCTATGACACTTATCACTAAATCTTAATGTCACTTATCAATAATTTCTACTATCATTTGAAACTTATTTCTATTACCATTTATCAATTGTCTTGCCCCTTGGCATTTTTCCTAGTCCAAAATCATACATAAATTCCTAAATCTCTCAAATTCATCAAAAATTCTAAATCAATAGTATAATTCACCAAATAAATTTTCAAGACAAAAATATCCGCTATCCACATCATAATCACTTTAATAAAAATCATTATATCCCAAAATATGTCAAATGAGTGCATAAACAGTCATTGTAATGTGTAAAAAAATCAATTTTCACATGTGTGTATGCTATTGATATGCATAAGTGATAGCATTTTGGGTGTAAATGTGGGGGCAAGCAGGCTGATTAAGGCTCAGGTTGATTGGAGAAGTTGTGGTCAGATTTTGGTGAATAGGTTATGGTGGAAATAGTCTGATTATGGATAAATTCTGGATCAATTGGATGGGAATTTTGGGGAAGGTCTTAATGAAAGTTGTAGTATTTTCTATCTAATTTCTAGAAATATAAAGTTTGTGTGAATCAGATGTGTGGTTTGAAAGATATGATTGATTTAATGCGAGTAGGTCGAACCTGGCGATAAGATGAAGTTGATGTAAAAAACGAAACTGTTTGATTATAGTGAATTCTGGATCGATGGGATGGGAATTTTGATAAAAGACATTAATAAAAGTTTTAGTATTTTCTGTGAAATTTCCAGAAATATAAACTTTGTGTGAATCGAATGTGTGGTTTGGAAGATATGACTGATTTAGTGCAAGTAGGTCGAATCTGGCGATAAGATGTTGATGTAAAAACGAATAGTTTTTGGAAAACTATCAAACCCAAATGTTAGTTTTGGAAAGCTAACAACCCTAAGGATAAATCATATAAAAATTGGCTAAAATTCAAAATTTTAATTGATTCACACAAGTCGCATTACAATGGAAATAAATCAACATATAAATAAGGAAAGGTTACAAATGGAAAGTCACAAAATTGACCCCTCATTGCACTCCTTTATGGCCTGTGGGCTTAATTGAATTCAAACAGAAAATTAAGTTTTTAAAACAGCCAAAACAATAAAGGAAAAATAACATAACTTTAAAATGGAAATAATGAGCATTGGATGCTTTTATTAGCTTCAATTAGGTGATCACAACTCCGTGCCACTAACCAATGGAGCAGCAGCCTTCTTGGACATCTTGGGCTTCTCTAATGAGCTTCTCAAACTCGTCTTCATCATAAACAAATGGATCAATATGAGTTGTAGCCTTACAAAGCCCAAATGGCTTCAAATGGACCTGCAACTTCATGATTAAACCCAAAAAATCATCATCATCATTTTCCACTTCTATGGCCAAAGCATCTTCATCATTACATAAAGAAAAGTTTCAATAAATTCCTGCCACCTAGCATGTCTTTTGTTCAATTTACCTTGGGACTTTAGAAAATTCAAACTTTTATGATCAGAATGAATGATAAATTCTTTTGGCCACAAGTAATGTTGCCAAGTCTCTAAAGACTTTTTTAAAGCATACAACTCGTTATCATAAGTGAAGTGATTTAAAGCAGTACCACTTAATTTTTCACTAAAATAAGCAATGGGTTTAGAATCCTGCATTAAAATAATACCAATGCCTATTCTAGAAGCATCACATTTAACCTTAAAAACTTTAGAAAAAGTGAGAAGAGTAAGAAGAGGAGAATTGGTCAATTTTTCTTTCAAGGTGTTAAAAGCAACCCCTTGTGAATCAACCCATTTAAAAATTACATTTTTTTTACCAATTCATTCAAAGGGGCAGCAATAGTAGAGAAGTCCTTCACAAATCTCTTATAAAAGCTTGCTAAGCCATGGAAGTTTCGAACTTCATTCGCATTCTTGGGAGTTGGCCATTCTCTAATTGCCTTCACTTTCTCTTCATCAACTTGAAGTCCTTTAGCACCTAAAATAAAACCAAGAAATACAACAATATCTATTCAAAAGGAACATTTTTCTAAATTGGCATAAAGCTTATTCTCTCTTAAAAGTCCAATAACATCATGCAAGTGTTTCATATGATCATCTAAACTCCTAGAATACACTAGAATATCATCAAAATAGACAACCAAATACTTTCCAATAAAAGGGCAAAACACATGATTCATCAAACTCATGAAAGTACTGGGTGCAATAGTTAAACCAAAAGGCATAACTAACCACTCGTACAACCCAAGCTTAGTTTTGAAAGCAATTTTCCACTCATCACCCTTTCTCAGGTGAAATTGAGGATACCCAATTCTAAGATCAATTTTAGAAAATATACAAACATCATGAAACTCATCAACCATATCATCTAAATGAGAGATATGGTAACAATATTTCATCTTGATTTTGTTGATGGCTCTGCAATCAACACACATTCTCCATTTGTCATTTTTCTTAGGAATAAGTATAACCGACACAGAACATGGGCTCAAGCTTTCTCTCACAAAGCCCTTTTTCATAAACTACTCAAATTGTGTTTGGATCTCCTTAGTTACTTCCAGATTGGCTCTATACATAGGCCTATTCAGAATTGAAGCTCTAAGAAGGAAGTCTATAGGGTGTTCAATGTCTCCCAAAGGGGGCAATCCACTAGGAATCTCCTCCTTAAATAAGTCACCAAAATCCTGCAACAAAGACAAAACACTAGACGATAAAGATGGATTAAGCTCATTAATAGTTAAGGAAACATCTTTATATAAAAGTATATAAGATTCTTCACATTTAAAGCTCTCTTGATCTCACTTTTTCAAGTAAATAAAGTCACTCTCTTTTCTTCATTCTCCCCACTCGTTTTATTTATTCTCTTTCTCTTTCTTTTTGACCTCTCTCTCTTTCTTTTCTTTTACTCACAATTTGCATTCTTTCTTAATCCTCACATGATCCTCATAAGCTTAAATGGGCCTCAGAGAATTCATCACAATATTTTTACCATGGAAAGGAAAAGAATAGTAATTTTTGTATCTGTCATGCCCAACTTTTCTATCAAATTGCCATGCCCTACCAAGCAAAACATGTCCAGAGCACATAGGTGCAACATCACATAAAATCTCATCATGATACTTGCCAATAGAAAATGCAACCATCACTTGTTTGGTGACTTTCACCTCGCTACAATCATTAAGCCATTGCAATTTATATGGTCTAGGATGTTTCAAAGTAGGCAACAAAAGCTTGTCAACAAGTAATGTGCTAGAAACATTGGTACAACTTCCACCATCTATGATCATATTACAAACTTTACCATTAATGAGACACCTTGTATAAAAGTTGTGCTCATGTTACTCTTCTTTAAGATCTTCTTTTAGTTGGATATTAAGAGCACGCCTAGTCACAAGGGCTTTACCAACCTCAACATCACAATCAACATTAAAAACATCCGTCAATGGAGGCACATCATCAAAATCATCATCGTCACTACTTTCACTAGCAACATCACCATTATAAAGAAAAATCATAGTTCTTTTGTTAGGGCATTGAGAAGTAACATGACCAAAACCTTGACATTTAGAGCACTTATCTTTAGAAGAAAGAGTAGAACAAGAGGGTTTAGAGTCATTTTTACCCTTAGGATTCGGAGTAGAGAATTTAGGCTTACTTTCCTCCTTTGGCTTGATGTCTCCCTTGGATTTGAAGGTATTTTTGGACTCCTTCAAGCTTTTCTTTAGGAACTTGATCTAGCACCATTTTGTATCTTTTATTGCTTTTCTACCATGATGGCCTTATGTAACAACGCATCCATGTCAAGGAAATTTTGTAGCTCTACAACGGAAGCAATTTTAAGGCACAAACCATCAAGAAATCTTCTCACAGTAGCTCCCATTCCTCCTCAACATTGGCCCTAATCATAATGATCGCCATCTCTTAGTGGTACTCTTCAACACTCATGGATCCTTGCCTCAATCTTTACAGCCACTTGAACAAGTCTCGATAGTAATGACTTGGGACAAAGCACTTTCTCTTGATGGCTTTCATTTCTTGCCATGTGTTGATTGGTCTTTCAAGATTCCGCTTTATAACTACCTACAATTGATACCACCAAATACTAGTATAATCACCAAATTCAATAGCATGAAGTTTTTATCTTTTTCTCTTCACTATGTATGACACTCAAATACATGTTCTACTTTTCTCTCCCACTCTAAAAACAATTCAGCATCGTTTTTCACTTGAAAAGAAGGGATTTTCAATTTTATGTTGTTAAGAGCTTGTCTACCTTTGCTGGTGTTGGGGCCTTCATCTTCTTATTGCACATCTTCATCCTCTTCATAGAATGTCCATCTAGGACCTTTGGAGTTTAATGTGAATTGGATGTCATCCAACCTAGCATTCAACCTTTGTAATTGATCTTGCACAACCTTCATAAAGACTTTAAGATCTTGTTCATGTGATTCATCTTCTTGAGACATGTTTATGAACTACAAAATGTTAGTGAACAAAAAACAATATGGACCTCACCACTTAGCCTCACGTGTATACACTCAAAAGATGCCAAACTGTATTGCATAAAAATTAACTTTTTCTACAATGCAAACACTATTGCCTTTTATCAGTCAACTTGCTTTCTATAGTATCCTTATTTGAAACAAGATGCAATCAAATAGAAGTAATCAAACCAAGTGGCAGCCAAGACTAGAATCCCAAAATAAAATTATCAACGAATCAAAAGGGGAAATAAGGTGTGGAAAATAAAGAAGAAGAATAAAGGAGATGAATATGCAAAGGGAAGGGGACTTCAAGGGAAAGGAGGGCTCAACAACTGATACGGAAACCCCAAGAAAACAAGGTTCTTGAAGCTATCTAATCCTATTGAATCAAACCCCCAATCTTTCTATTCTAAGAACATGCTAGTTTAAAACCCAATTATATGAAATTGAGACCTAATCCCAAAGAAAATAGAAGAATTGAACACGCCATAAGCGATTACCTTGACAAGTGATGCAATCCTCGAAGTAACAACAAAAAGAACACGCCTTTCTTGAAGAGAATATCTCTGAATTTCATCAATCAACTTATTTGAAGTTTACAAGGATAAAATAAGGTGTTATACGCTTGCTCACGTCCTAACCCTAAAAGGAATAGGTTACAAACTCATTTAATGCTAAAAACAAACCTAATCTTAAACTAGTTTAGGAGTTATTGCCCAATAATGCAATCTGATCCTAATCCACTTAGGATTAGGCTAAACTAACTTAAATAAGACCAAAATAACTTAAATAAGACCAAAATAGCTTAAATAAACCTAAGGGGGGAATGGGCCTAATGGAGCACTCTACTTAGGCCCACATGCTTGGTTGTCCAAAATTAGCTTAAAATAAACTAAGGCAAGCTTGCAAATAAATATCCAGTCTATAACAAGTCATTTGGCCCTAATAAATAAAGGATAAATAACAAGCCCAATGTATTAAATTAAGCCCATAAGATCTTGTCTTGAAATTTAGCTAAGTATTAGCCCCTCCACACGTCCTCTCTAGAAGAATCACAAGCTTGACTACTCCACTTGAATTCTCCATGGATGGTTCAGCCTTGTCATCAAGGTGAGATGTAATGTGACTTTGAACAAACCCTTGAAGTGCCTGTTTAAGCCTTACTGCACATTGCCTTGTAATAGGTCCACTTGGCAAAGTAAGTTTATCTTGGCGTGTGGCACCTTGATCTCCATTGTTTCCATAGCTTCTTGTATCAGCAACTCTAAAAACAAAAGGAAAAAAAAGGAAGTTAGCACTAAGAGTATTAGGATGGAAAAATGAGGGGAAAGTGGAGAAACATGGAAACCAAGTAAAGGAAAAGGTATAAGAAATGAATTAAGGAAGTGATTACCTCAACACAAACTTGAAGCTAAAGAAAGATGAATGAGGTAAGAAATAAAATGGGAAACTAAAGGCAAAATAAGAAAGTAATTGAATAAGAAAGTGAAACAAATAGGAAGTAAGCAAGTTCTAAGCAATACAAAATAGGAAGGTACTTCAATTCAAGTTCAAGCAATAGGAAAGATGTTATCTTTACTTGATTGCAATTAGGAAAGTAGCAAACTTAGACTCCACTTCTATAGAGATTAAGCACACAGTCTGATGTAAGCAAGACTAGGGTTACAACAAATGGACTAGGCATGGATGTCAGAGGCCCAAGAAGTGAGCTTGTCATGCCAGAAGGGCCTATGACCAAAGTTAGAGGCAAGAGACTTAAGGAGGCTGTGTACATGCATGTGGGCTTCTATTTGGAGAGGGTGGAGAGTTCCATGCCTATTGGAGGAGAGTTTAGTGGGTTATAACCCAAATTAATTTACTTAACTTGAATACTTGGACCAGTCACACTTGGGGTTTGAAGACATGAAGACTTGGGCTAATTTTAATGTTCCGTCACTTAAGCCTAAGTAGCGTAGAAGTTGACCATGTGTTAATTAAATAGGACTTGAGCTATTTAATTGACTTAAGCCCAAGAGAAATTCTTTCTTATTTTTATTATTTTTGAACCTTTTTTTTGGTTCAGGCTTCCATGTATTTTATCCTAACCTTTTATTAATTGAACAAGGTATAAATAGGCTCATTAGGGTCTGAAATAGGAAGATTTTGGT
>JAOQML010024510.1:0-11520 GCA_027568935.1 Erythroxylum urbanii | reverse complement strand
GGGGAATCTCTACTAAAGTTTTTGATTAATCAGTAATGATGTTAAGATGTCTATTACCATCATAAGAATCGCTTTTATAGTTATAAAACTCTAAAATTAAAGTTTTAAAAGGAAACAACATCTTAAGTTCACAAAGTCCTAACCAGTTAAAACACGAGTTCAACATTTGTCTTAGGATGCACTAGCACCAATTTTGTCCTAAAACTCCCAGTGTGTGTATCAAAGATGAGTTCAAAGTCAATTATAAATTAGACTATAACATTTTCTTCATTTTATAAAACTAGTATAAGTCTGGCATTGATCACACATATGACTCTGATGTTGTTTACATTTTTTTCCTCATCCTACCAAAATTTAGTTTAAGATTAGCAATAGTTGTTTGCTATATTTGGTGCCAATTACATTGTGTAATCTTTTAGGAGTGCTTTCTACTTCACTTAAATCATCATTATAGGCCTTACTTTAATTTCTCAAAGAAGCAAAGCTTTAGTTCTTGTATATAGATCCATGATTAAGTTATTAAAGGCTTCAAACGTCCAGTAACTTTCAACATTTGAGTAGATAATGCTTGATTTCCATCAACATGAATCGTAAATTGTATCTTATTATAAATTTTGATTTCATTCTTTACATCTTTCCTTGAATTTATGTCATATGTAAAAATAACCATAATCACACAAAATGTCTAGCCTCTAACATTATCCTCACTATCCTCACGAATAAGTTAAGAGAATTGTACAAGTGATACATATAGGTGTAAGCCAAAAGTGTTATCTTTTATAAATCTTACTCATATTTATAATAGAGTTTAGACCTTTTAATGATTAATTCGAAATATATTTCTAATTTCGGTTAAATTTTAATTAAGATTATAATTAAATCTACTTAAATACTAGTTAAATCCTTTTAAGATCCAATATATAATATTAGTCCTTATTGATCAAATATCTTATATTTGATTTTAAAAATTTTCAAACTTTACAATCAAGTCTAACTTGATTAAATTATTCTATTCTCTTTGCAATTGATCTTTGTATATGACACATTAAATTCGTAAATATGTTGGTATTAGATATAAATTGTAATCTTAGATTGTACTTAATTAAACTCTTTTAATTTACATTTAATTATCTAATTAAATAATTTATATCTATAGATCAAGATTATCTCTTACCAAAGATTATCACTTACTAACATATCACGACTATCCAAATATTAAGAATGTTAAAATAATTTTGTTAACCTTTCTGAAATGATTTTGATTAACCTTTTCATGCATAATTTTTCATATAATTCAATTATTTCATTATATAATATTCTAGTTAAATATATAATATATAATTAATATATACTTTATTTAAGACCAATCATACTATTTCTCTAGCTTGAGTAACTGATTCTTTTAATAAAATTTAAAAACTGTTTTCAAAATATGATTTCACTTTGGCCAAATATTTCTCAAATCATTAACAGAACATTCTTACTAATTACTTTAAGGTGACGAATCATATATTAATCAGTCCGCTACCATCATATAAGATATTTCATAAGTAGTATCAAAACATAACAACTTCTACATAAGACACTTTAGAAATATCAAGTCAAATGATCACTTATATAATCATTATAACTTCTGAACGAAATTTTCTTATTAAGCCAGTTCAATGAACTTGTTATCTAACTAGTATTTATATGTTTAATTAAGTATCACCATATTTTAGTTTATAAGATCAACTATTTCCTTCATAAAAAAGAAATATAACGTATTTTTTCTACTTTACAAATAAGAACAATTTAAATATAATATAAATCTCATAATTTTGTTTTCATTATAAATTCATTTGTAAAAATGTATTTATCCTATAAATTTAGTTTATATATTAGTTAATTAAATAAATATGTATAAAATTAAAAAATACATTTTATTAATTATGTCACGTGGTTAGTTGTTTGTAATACATAAATCAACAATATTAAAAAGTCAAACGGTACGTTTAAGGTTTTTGTCAATACTTTTCTTATGTAAACAGCTAGTGTATCCCTGATTTGAAAATAAGTGCGCAGGACAAGAGAAAAGATAACTATTCACGTCACACCTAAAAGACAAAAGAAAAAGATATCTTTGTGTTGATCCGGCCAACTCGATTTTGGTTCTACAAAAATTGAAAAGAAAGCTGTAGCCACATTGTCCGTTACCATGATGTGGATTGCGGAAACTTGTAGTTAATTACTTCTATAAAAAGACTTTGATGACAAGGAACGAGTCATCTTCTTATGCTTAATGTTGAACTTGCTGTATGTCTTCCTCTTGTAACAAAAAGAGTGGGCTGTTGGCTATGCTCAGGTTAGGTTACGAGCCATCTTATAAGTTTATAATAGGATTGGTATCAGAACAAAGATCGAATAGCTCACCAATGATCCCTTCTGTAAGTGGAGAATGACTAGGCATCAAGCAATCAAATTTGGCTACGGGAAGGACTGGACTTAATTTTATTTTTCTTAACACGAAATTTCGTAGCTAAAAGTACTTGATCTCGCATGAAATTCAAGATAGGTTAGCAATTTATGTACTCGTTGCGAAACAAGGGTCTGTGTCATGACGTTTGCCGTGCGGCATTGGTTGAGAAAATAGTTGCTAATGGTGAGCCAAGAACAATGCAACGACAAAGGCTGCCATTATTAAGTTCATTCTAGGCCATTAATTATACAAAGACTGCGTGGTGTTTGACTTGTACTGATGCTCGAAATATTCTGCACTTGTTTCGGACCAGAATATTGACTATCTATTTTACCACTTGATTTGGGCCATCATCTTGAAAGAATTAAAACCTTGGTTTGCAAGATAATCCCTGTCAGTTTAGCATAGCTACTAGCTTATTTAATCTGGAATGTTGAGGATGCATCACTGAGATTAAGATTGTCATATACAAGGTTTTAGACAGTTTCTGTGGTTAGTTAAGTTTTGTGGAAGCGGTAGTAGTTGATGGAGGTCATGGATATCCAATTTCCTAAACTCTTAAATCATAAACCATGCAGGCGTTTACTAATTGTGCTTGTGGACTGTGATATAGATTCTTGCCTATAGGCATCAACTTGAATCGTCGAGTCATAAGCTGCATATCGTTGTCCATGTGATTCTTAATAGCTTAATTTCAGGCTAAGCTCGTTCTACCAAGGACTAGTTTATCATAGCCAAGCAGTAAGGGAAAGAAGGTAGGCATTAATGGACTAAAGAAGGAGATGCTTATTCGAGTCTTTTGTTATAGAAAAAGAAAAGAAAAGAACTCTTACTTCTTTTGGTAATTAAAAGACGCTTTCTACATCTTAATTTTGCTCATGGAGAGTTTTTCCAGCCCTTACTTTGTGATACTCTTCCATCACATTGACAAATATTGAAACGGACAGAATGTAAGTTTCCATACCCAGATAATGCTTTCACGTCTATAATTGGATAGAGCTTTTATGTCTTTTAACATGAACTATAAACATTTAATTACAAGTCCACAAAAATAAGGATAGCACGATTTTGAGTTCAAACCTCTGAGTCACTAACATTTTGACAGCATGTTTATAAACCATTTAATCCAAGTTCTTACATAAGGCCGTAAATTACTTGTATATGATTCTATCGGTAGACATAATAGGAAAAGACAGGAAACATGAGCACTGTGACATTCTTTTCATTTGATCTCCTGAATTGGGTACAAAGCAGCTTCAAGAAAATGTCAGATTTACATCACTCAAACAAGAAACTTCTTTTTCTACAACCCTGTCAATACATTTCACTCGGCTCTAAGCAGTTCTGCAGTCCGTTTCTCTCCTCTGACGACTTGGACGTTCCGTTTATATATTGTTATGTACATGCTCTTGAAATCCTTTTGGAGCTCAAAGGCCAAGATTACAATACATTGTCTTCCTGTTGCAGTTGTAGAGCTGTAAGCCTCTCAACGAATCTGTCCAATGCTTCCTTCATCCACCAATGTCTACAAACTTCCCGAGCTTCCTCTATCGTCATCTGATTAATACATAGTTTCACGTTTATTAGCATTCGGTTACTGTGAAAGAGTAATTAGTCATTTCTTTTGTGCAAATTAGAAAGTGTCAAGCAGCAGCTATCTAGCGTACCCAAATTCTTTGTCTCATGTTCTTCTCTGGCCAGATATCAAGTTGCTCCGTCACAAGTAAAGGGAACATGTAGCCTTCGTAAAATGTACCCGTCCTTTTGCTTAAAAAGCTCCACTTGCCAAGTTTTACCTGTCGTTTGCATGAGAAACCACATTAGACAACGGAAGGAAATTAGCCATGGCTATATACCTGTGTTACAACATGAAACAACCTCTTCAAGGGTATGTTGTGAATGGACACTAACCTCGACTTTGCCAAGAACTCCAGCTTCTTCAAGTGACTCTCTAGAGGCTGCTTGTTCAACAGATTCATCAAGTTCCCACCCACCCTGATCACGAGATAACGATATAAATGTTAATACACTAAAATATCAATACGTGTGCCTGTGGTTTTAATTAATAGAAGCTATAGAACGTATCTGGATTACCTTAGGGAACATCATTCCTCCACTACCCTTCTGAGAAGTGATAACTAGAACCTCCAATTCATCACTGACAGAGCCGTCGCTACATATCTTGTATCTATACGGAATGCATCTGCAAGTTGAGCAAAATTCAAGAAAATGAGTTTGCAGCTAAGTAAGGTATGTTCAAAGAAAACAGTATGCATAATATGGAAGATTGGCAACAATATTACAGAAAGAGACGGAGGCCTCAGTCAGAAGAAGGTTTATGGGAAAGGCACTCATCTCTTGGCTAATTCAGAACACAAATCTAAATGACAAAACTCCAAGAAACGAGAAGAAATTCAAGTTCTCACCCAACAACTTGGCGACGACCCATGTTATCGTATCTCTGCAACTGTCTCCCTGTTCGAGCCACCAAACATGCCATATCTTCTAAAAATTCTTGTTCAAAAAGGATTGAGCACGATCCTCTTTACCAAACAAATTTAACCAATATAGAACAAATCACTTGTCCTTCTGGTCCACTATGCATACAACCTAGGTAGAGATTAATATTATATATATCAACAACCTCAGATTGATTAGAGACGAAGAAAGGTTTAGATATGTGTAGATAAGCTATAAGGAAACTGGATATGAAGAATATGAGTGAAAAAGATGGAAGAAGATGAAGAATGAAGGAAGCTATATATAGAAAAAAAGAGGGGTCCTATATGATGTACTTAACTAACACCGTGGATGCGTTAAAGCTAATGATGAAGAGACAAAGTAGACAAAGTCCAATTTTTATTATGAGAAGCATAGACTTTATATACATCCCTCGCTTTCTTGGTTACAACAGGTAGTTACTAGGAAGCAACGCTAAGTCCTACGCGTCTGTCCTCATTTGCCCGAGGTTCTCTGTCGTTTCCTAACAAGCATGGATCGTTTCATGTTTTTACTTTTTTTTTTAATCAAATTACATGGAGAGTAGTTCAGCATGCAATTAGCCATTTATGTTATACAACTAATATACAGAAAGATGCACCACTAAATGTAACAAAAATCCATTATATAAACCTAGCTATTCTATTTCTTAAAAATTATTATTTTAGTTTTCAATTATTGCTATGGTTTTATTAATTACGTTGAATAATAATTCATAAATTGCCTTTGAGCATATGTAATTAGGTTTTAGTTCACATTAAATTATGTTCTCACCTAATATTTTTAGATTCATTCATATATTTGGTTTCATCATTTACATGATGCATACTTAATTTGAACGAACTATAACATTGACTCATTATCGTGTACAACGAAGAAAAGGGCAAGAGTACTGGCGAGGTGACCCTAGTTATGACTTCTCAAACGTATGTGTGTTACATGCGTGTGCGTACAGTAGGCGCGTATTTCTCTTATTTCTCTCTTTCTTTCCATTGTTGGCAAGGTCCACACGCACGGGAGGAGAAAGACTAATTAACAATAATAAAAACGTTCTCCGACAGATTTAGAAGTGAAATGCCGTGGTTAGGGTTAGATAGTTATGCAAGCTGACTTAGGAGAACATGAGCACGTGTGAGAGTATTTGCTGCCCTGCCTTTACTTTATAGTTGGGAAGGTAGAAAACCCTATTTACTAGACTGTTGTTCACATTGTTAACTTATTCTCTACTCTATTGCGTCGTGGATGATGAACATCATTGGTTTGCCCCCACGTTGCTTGGTCTAGAAGGCTTATTATTAATGTGTTCTCTCAATTACTTGCTCAATTTTTTTATAATCAAAACTTGCAGCGAATAATTTCTGAATAACACCAAAATAATAAAAAGTCAATTTAAACTTCAAGATTATCATCATAATATAATTTGAATATTAACGTTTTAGACTATTTAAATTCAAGTCTAATATTTTCAAACATTTAAAATAAATTTTAATGGATTAAAATTTTAAGGGCATGGGACTTTTATATTTTTTAAAACAATAATAACAACAGTAGCAAAAATCTAGTAAAAATTATGTTGATACTTAAAATCTGGAAAGTTTTAGTAATATGTAATCTTACACTTAATTAATAGAGAGACTATTTTATATTTTTTAAAAATTATTAATAAAGAGTCAAATGTGATAGGATAGGCGTTACAAAATATACAAATTTAAAATTTCAGGATGTCTTTAGTTTAATAATATTTTGATTCGCATCTTCATTAATTGCTCATGACTTGCTAATATTTTTTCACTTAATTTGTACACACTGGTGCTCGATTCTAATGAAAAGTTTTAATCACAACTTCATATGGGACAAAACTTGGCTAAGTTCCTGACTGAACTATTTTTTGATATACCTAAACTAAGAAATGCATAGAAAAACAAAAAAAAAGAATTGAGTTTTAATTAATGACTAAGTAAAATAACTCTCGCTTGCTTTCTGACGTACCAAAGAAGCATACCCTTGTATCAAGAGATCATGTTTGTTTTGTAAGGCTAGATGAAAAGAAAAGATTGGGATGAGCGATGGGACCTAATTAACGCTTAAATTTAAAAAAGTGGAAGACACTGGCAAGTTCGTTGCGCTCAACAACCACTTGTTCCTTTTTTTATAACTGTTTCACTGGCAAGTTCGTTGCCCTCAACAACCACTTGTTCCTTTTTTTATATGTATGTATATTTTGGTTCCAGAAACAGCTCCCATGTTCAAACGTTAAGAATGGATCATCATAAAAAATAAAACAGACACAAGTCAAAAATAGATCCTGGATAGAAGGCGTTTTACCCATATCCTATAAAATATTACAAATAGTTGTAACTACATATGTATCAAACAATAATCCAAGAGTTAGGTAGCGTCAAATAAGGCTTAGATCTAGCCTAGCTCTACAACATGATAAGTGCCATAAAACTAATCATCGTAACATCAAAGAAAGAGACAATTAACGGAAGTAAAGTTACCAAAATCCACAATAATAATTAGGTTTATAGTGTCCCCATTCTGCCTGCAACTTACTCTATATGTGATTTCAACGGTAAGTATAGTATACCGGTCAAGTTAAATAATTAATATCTTTTCATATCATTAGGTTGCATTGAATAAAATAAAGAGAATAAAATATAAAATGATATATAATTCCTAAAAACATACTAATATTATTAGACAAAACATCCATATTTTATTTATTATGGTATTTTAGTTTACTCTTTTTGTTTTTATATCAAAGTTACAATATATATATGCTAAAGTTTTAACAGTACACTCGCCTTCTAAAATTTGCATATTGATGAATGAGGTAATAATGTTATATAAGAATTTTATTTTAACTTCTCTTTCTATATGATATCCAAAAGATATCACCTTTTACAATAAATAGGATGAGGCTTGAAATGGTGGGACTCACATGATGTGGAAAATACGTGCATCTCCCGCACACGACGTGAGAATTTATTGTCTTTCTGTCTCCTTGTTGTTCCGTTTTCAAATATATACAACCATATCATTAAACAATGACCGATGAAGTTACCAGACCGACCCAGCTTTGTCTATAAATTAATAGAAGAGTGAGGATCTTCAACTTTTCTTGGATACCGTCCCATGTGGACGTTGTTGTTGCTCCTTCAATTGTCTATTGTTATTTGCATACCTTTCTTTATCGCTCTCTTTTCAAGGTTACATGAAATACTTAATAACTCTTATACGGAGGTATCACGTTCTGTACACACTCAATGTAGCTAATAGTCTCGAAATTAGTAATAGTATAGTACCGTTTGTTTGAGGGCTGATCCAACTGGTGATGGGAGATTCGTCAAGTGCCTCTAATCCTTAGGTTACGGAGATGAACAACAAATCAAGTAAAAACTCTATGAGAAAAAAGAATGTCTAGCACGTGAGCTTCTTAATATTAGTTGGATTGAATATGATATTTAATTCAGTTTTAATTCATCAATTTATTAAGTGATTTATACATAAATTACGAGTCGTTATAAATATTTAATAAATTATTTAGTGTGTACTTAAAATTATATATTCAACAAATAACTCGGTAATTTATAAATTTTAAATTTTAAAAAAATTATCTTAAGAGCTTCGTGTTTGAATGCTACTGGTTGAAAGATAATTTAAGCTAGGCACCAGCATCAAGCCCATAGTTTAGCCTTTTAATTGTCATTTTTCTTACCATAAATGATTATTTCACAGGATCTCATTGTATAAACATCGTACAATTTGATCCCAATAAGTACAATGTGAAATTTTGAAAAACATATCACATATGCAGGTGTTGATTTACTTTACACCTTAGCTACTTGAAATGAAGACTGACTATATTTATATTTACCTCATGTCTTGCTTCATTTTGTTGACAATAGAAATTATTGTCTTGCTTCATTTCGATCCTAGGATGTATGTAGACTACATATCTCGCATATTTTTTTGCTGTTTTAAAACACGTTTTCATATTTCTCAAACCACCAATTTTTATATTTTCTTATAACATTTTATTTAATTTTAGATATTATATTTTCCATCTTAAAATTTTTCATATATCTGTTAAGCTTTTTATCTAATTTCTATTTATTATGTTCGTGTCTGATAATAATGAATACTTCTATTATTTATAATTATCTAAATAAATATATTAATTAAAACTTAAAAATAAAAGTACATGTATTTTGTATATTTTTTAAACGTTTCCTACAACGTTTCTAATATTTACATTGTTGTTTGGTATAACATTAACAAGCTAACTCATAAATCAATTAAAAAAAGACGTACAATTATTAACAAAACTCCCGCATTAACTAATAAGTCATGTCATCGTGGTAGAAGTACCCAAATTTTGACGAGTGAAGAAAGCATATACACCAATATATGCATGCATGATGTTCCTTATCAGCTTATTAAATTAATGCACCATAATCCTAAGTATTTAATATAGCATGGCCATTGCCTGTCTAGAATTAACAAAGAGGTTGGTTCCGTTTCTCCAACTCGTGTCCTTTTGATTACAAAAGAGTAATATTACTGGTTGTTCCAAAGCTCACCTTTAATAATAATAAAAAATATATATACATTTACTCTTAAAATTAATGAGAGAGGTAGAGAAAAATTCAATTAATTTGGTTCCGTATATCAAATTTGAAAAAATCAAATAAAGAATTAGTGGAGTGGTGTATGATTCGGATGTATATGAACGTATCGTGACTTTTCAGGTCCACCAAACAAGGTCAATTTTGGATTGTACTGTTGTGTGGAATGCATTTGCATCAATATTGGCTTGCGTGAACGATTCATTTATCAGAAGGAGAAAGCTGCTATGGTTTGAAATTTGAATAGTGCAAGGGTGTCAATTTTAAGACCAAGTACAAGGAAAGAGACTATTCAGGCTAAAGTCATGCAGAGTCGTTCAATGCCAAACCTCAAAACAGTAAGAATTATATTGTGGGCGTGTAAAAGTTTCCACATCACAGTATATATATGTAATTTCTGCGGCGAGCAAATAGTTAGAAGAAAAAACGTTTATAGTGAAATGAGAATCTTTATTTTTAGGTACACGTTTAATAAATATTTGAATATATGTGATATTCATAAATCACACATTTTTAATAAATTATTCACCAAATTGATAATTTAAAATGCAGATGAAGTGATCACTGAAACTTTGTATAGTTAAAAAATGTTACCTGAGAAATTTCTGTAAATCACTCGGACAATCTAGGTACAGCAAGAACATTCTTGGGTTTGAGAGCGAAAGGCTGGGTAGCATTCTTTTTGGACTTCCTTACCTAACCTAATAAAAGTCGTAACTGCCACATATTAACTAAACCCCGAGAGGATAGAAAATACAGTACTCAATATAATTCATTATATTCGTTGTATATTCCGTAACGAGCGAGACACGACGACTTGTTCTGCTAGATGTTCGACAACCATAGACAAGTCTTCAAGACGCTTATCCATTCCAGAACTTTTCAAATTGAAGTAATTAAGCAGATGATACAAAAATGTCTTTATCATCATCATCATCGTAATCGTCTATAGTGTGTGGATGCCATTTCTACTCAGTATCATTCTAGAGTAGTTGAAAGGTTCTGCCTTGAGCCGTAACTTGAGCATACATAGTACAGCAGGCATCATCATGCCGCTGTTTTCGTATACCTGAGGTTCTCTGGAAATTTATGCGAACCTTTGGCGAATTGTTGACTTCTGGTATAACTGATCATTTATTACCCTTTCTTCCCAATAAGAGCACTGACAGAGACATCCACGAATAAATATGATCTTATCCATAAGGCAAAAAAGAAAAGACAGCTTCACATGCACTCCATGCCAATAATAAATAAAAATGTACTAGGTCCCATAGAAATTCTGTAAAAGCATTTTATTAGTGAGTGGCCAATTGGGTAATTAAAAAGGATAAATTAAAGAAAATGTATTCTAGGTAATTACATATATTTTTATTTACGTGTACTCTGTAAAACAGCGGAATGGTATAAGCTACACATTGCTTAGTACGTTGAAGATAAGCCCGCAGTATTTAGAAGATAGCGGCGCCAGAACTCATGATGAATGATGAGGTCTCGTCGAGTCTGAGTTTTAGTTCCATGCCAGATTGGATCATGACTTATAACTTATCTTATGGCATGACAAATACGTGACTCACATTTTCCATTCACATGCTATGACTTAAAAACCAAGATAAACATCACGATTTGTAAAGTAAGCTTTTCAATGCTTTCTTTGCATCTTACCTCATTATCTAATTCTAGAATAGGATGCCCAGGGTGCATAGCATATTAGCGGCGATCACACTTATTGGATTCTTTGGACACGTTGGACGGCGTCAAGTGAACATATTTACGGCAAAAATAGCGGACTGCATCTGATTTAATTAGTAAATAATATCAGTTATTTATTAAAATATTTGATAAAATTAGTTATTTAATATTGGTTGTTGTTGTGTAAAATAATTTATGAGAGTATGATTTAAAAAAATTATAAAGATATGAATATTATATTTT
>JAOQML010024491.1:0-11521 GCA_027568935.1 Erythroxylum urbanii | reverse complement strand
TCTCATGAAGTCTTCCCACTTTAAACTACAAGGCCGAGTGGTACTGCCTGGAACAGTCTTCCACCACTGGTAAACTGGACCCTGTGCAGTAGTGAAACTGCGTAGTAAAATCTTTCATCTTGCTCGCAGTCCATCTATCATCTTTCAGAACAGTTCATTTTAAACGTTCAGATCATACATATCAATTTGTACATGCAATGTACATGTGACTCACTTTCATTGTTACTTTGTTGTGACTGAGTGCCTTTTTAACTGTCCCATATTTGTTGTAGATATCGAGTGCATTGATAACTGTCCCATATCTGTTGTGGATACTAAGATCATTTTACTAGTGAGCCTATGGCTCTTTATACTCCTTTTTAAATCTGAGCTTTACGTTCTTTTTCACTAGCCACTCCAGTCATAACTTCCTTTATCTAATCATCCATTTCAATGTAATGAGATGCGTCAATTTATATTATGTACAGTCAGTCGCTTTCATTTAGTATACACATTCACTTTCACATTTTCATCGAACCTAAATATGGAATTCAACTTATTTGTTGAGAGCATTTATTTCTTTCAGATTCTCATACAATTATGAACACTTCAATGCAATTCTCAATTATCAAACTCCTCAGACCATCAATTTCTAGAATTATCACATTCATATAAATATCAGTTTGATAAATGAATATTCAAGCAATTGTAATCAATCTTAGTGAGAAACATCTAGGTTACCCGCAGTACACTTTAGATAGCTATTGCCTTGACATCCTAACAATGTCTAGATGCTGTCATTAAATCATGTAAAATGCACACATTTTCATATTACTAAATTGATCATTCATATAAGTATTCAATCATACACATATGTATATATGTTATGTATAATGCATGCTTAATGACATTCCCGGATATGTATCCTCAATTAAGAATCTTAATCATTCTTACCTTAAAACTCATATATGTCTAATTTGAACTTAGGTTTACACCTTAATTATACATGATTATTCTATCTTCATCAATCATATATTCATTGATGTTATTTTAGCATTATATGATCACATAATCTCAAATTCTCCTTCAATCTTACTTAATACGCATAATTTATCTCCTTTGAATCACACTAGCATTCATAAGAACACTTTAATCACCTAATCTATCATCAAACTAGGTATATTTCAAGCCTCAATGCATCATAGGAAGGTACCTTATCATTAGTTATTTCAAATCACTTAAAAGACAACATTTCACTCTATATGCTAGCCCACGATCATCGTGGACCTTCCTACGATCATGATAGAAGCTATTGTAACTGGCCATGGTCGTAGGATGAGTGTCATGATCGTGACAGAACCCAATTAACTAGGCCACGATCGTGCTCTATTTTTCTTCCTTCATTTTCCACAAATTCCACATACATAGAAACATCATTAACACTTCAAGTTTTCTGGAAATTCATGTCCATTTATGCAATCTCATTTCATGCTAATCTAACTACTATATTGGTTATATTAAATCTCACAAAACTCTACTCAATTGATTCATTACCATTTAGTTTGTACCATCATACATGCTTTCCTAATTTTTCTAGATTTTGAACCGTTTTCATCATATATCACACACATCATATGCATAGCTCATCATCATTACCTCATTTCCATCTCAAAATCATCCATGAAACAAATCATAAATCATTGTTCATCATATACACAAAATAGGACACAAGTGTATCATTCCTCCATCAAAATTTCTGCACTCATCATGTACCATTTTCATTAAACCATTCCTTCTCAAACTATCATCATAATCACTTTTATTAAAACAATCGATAAAGATAAAGACTGTACATACTTGTTTAGCTCAAAACCCTTTTCAAAAACATCGATAACACAACTCATACCCTATTGTTGATCATTTATACTAAAAACATAATATAAGCCTATTCATTTCCTCATACATGTTACAACACACTTCTACACCATTTTCAAGATCATTCCACCTCTAACTATCATTATATATATATATATGTTTCATTTAACAAAGCCATAAAGATCCATATATTTAACTTACTTATTTAACTCCAAGCTTTGAAGATCACGTAACCTACGATCATCAGCAATAGGTTGGGTTCTTGGTAACAAGGAGGAGACAATGAAATCTTGAAGTAGTAATGTGAAAGATGATGACAACTTAAGATCGTGAGTGTAGAATGTGAAAGTAGCGTGAGTGAAGAGAAGAAGAGAGCTTTTAGGCAAAGAAAAATGAAAAACAAGGACGGTGGTCTTTTAAGTGAGTACATCGAGAGTGAGGTGTGTGGTAAGTGGCATAACGTTTGTCACTTACCACATGTCCTCCTTTTATGGTTCAAATTGCCTTTTTAATAACTAGTCCATTTGTCTCCCAATTTCTAAACCATTTGTCACCCAATTTTCTATGCCACTTATCAATAAATCCTAATGCCACTTGTCAATTATTTTTACTACCATTTGTCACTTATTTCTACTACCACGAATCAATTTGTCTTGCCACTTGGAATTTTTCCTAGTCTAAAAATACCCACAATTTCATAATCTCTCAATTTTCACCAAAAATTTTGTATTAATATCATATATCACGAACCAATTATCAAGACCCAAAAATTCGCAATTCACATTATGATCATTTAAAATATTCATAACCTGAAATGTGTCAATTGAGTGCATAAACAATCTTTGTGATATGTATAAAAACCATAATTCACGTGTGTGTTTGATAATGTTATACATGAGTATGAAATGCATTTCCTAATTTCTCAATACTATTTCTCATATTCGGTTGTCTATGGTCCTAACTCTTAGTATGGGACAATGGGATATTACATTTTGGACCTAAAAAAAACCCTAAGGTTGCTCAGAACACAAAAGGTATTAAAGAATAAGACAAAGAAGAGGAGGGAGCTTTTGCATCAATCACTTTTGAGAGAAACCCTAGAGTGAATTATCAAGAGATAGAGGAAGAGAAGAAGGAAGAGAGAAGAGGAGAAGAAGCCGACTCGACGTATTTCCCAGGTCAGGAGTTTCCCGACGTTGTTGCCTCCCGCCATCCAATCAATTTTGTATTTCCTATTATTTTCAATTTTATTATTGTATAGAATTGGAAGGACAGTTGATGATATGATTTCTGGATGTTGATGATATTCTAAACTCATCTTCGGGGTTTTGATTTTTGATTTAATGAAATTTGATTGTTTATGTTTTACTGGATTTATTGTGATTTACTTTATGCAATTGCATAATTCAGTGATAAACTGAGAGGGTTAATCGGTTAATTATGCAAAGAGAGATGTTGTAGTAGTTTCTGGTAGTTTATTAGATAACTTTAGATCTAATTAGGGTTTTGGATAGGTTGTTAATTAAGAAATTGTGACTTCTATAATCTGATTAGGGTAAATTAGGGTTAATGGTTATTACTCAGAGAGAGTATTCAACTCTAGGATCGTCGAGAACCATTAATCCAGTAATTCATAATTGATTAGGTTAGAGTTAATGTTAGGTAAAAGCCCCTTTCTCTCAATTTAGAGTTCCTTAGGTTGATTCTTGAGTGTGTGGTGCAATTGCTAATTTGTTAATATTTTCATGATTGATTCTTGAATTGATTTGCTTAATTGAATTGCATTCTTGTTTTAGTTTCCTTACATTTGAATTTCTGTGTTTTATTTTGACCTTAAATTTTAGGATTAGATTATCCCTCATTATAGGATCGGCACCTTAGGTACTACACAAACGACCCGTGCACTTGCGACTTATCAAGGTTAATCAATTAAAACTTACACACATCGAAGAACCTCGATAAACCATAATGAGTCTTTCACTTCAGCCAACAAGCAATGTGTTGCCTTTTCAAATTTTAATGGAAAGAGCCTGTTTGAACTCATTTAAATACAACAATAGCTCATTTGGTATAATAAAAAATTTCATAAGCACCATTTTGTAGAGTTATTACATAACTTTTTTCTAACAATTGGCTAACACTCAACAAATTGCAATTTAAGTTAGGAACATATAACATATTAAAATTTTTTCTACCAATCCATTCTTGGTTTTTAGACTAATATCATCCTTTCCCATTACATTTACGGTATTGTCACAAAAACTCGTTGTAGAATGATAGTCTTCATTTAAGAAAGAAAAAGAAGACTTAATTCCTCACATATGGTTGCTACATCTTTATCCACATACCACACGTCAAATTGGTGCTTATTTCTAACTTCAATAGCCATCAATAAAGTTTCCACTTCATTCTTTTCTGCAAAATTTGGCTTTTCTCCCTTTTCTTTGTCATTTGGTAGCTCAGTGTAAGATTCAAAATGATAATGACCAAATTTATGACATCTATAACACTCTACCTTAGATTTGTCAAAATTTTGGCCACACCCTCTTCCTTTGCCTTGAAATTGATCATTCTCCACTTTGAATTGCTAGCTACCGTCTTTGCCTTGGTCTCCCCTTCCTTGTCCTTTTCCTCTTCCTCTACCGCTCGCCCTTCCTCTAGCATTTGAGTGATGAACAAGGGTAGAGACTTTGAGAGTTTACTCCTCTATATTTGAATTGCGATTCATCTTTTGTTCATGGGCCAGTAGAGAACTTTGAAGTTCATCAAGGGAAAGAGCATTTATGTCTTTGGATTCTTCAATTGAGCAAACAACATAATCAAACTTAGGAGACATAGAGTATAAGCTCTTCTCTGAGATAGCAACATCTTCTATCTTCTCTCTAAGAAAACACATTTTGTTGGCTATCTCCATACTTCTTGCACCGAAGTTAGTGACAGATTCACCATCTTTCATTTATAGGATCTCAAAATCTCTCCTCAAGGCTTGGAGTTGTGCGTATTTGGTTCTAAAGGAGCCTTGATAGTTCTTCCTTATTGAGTCCCAAATATCCTTGGAAGATTCTTTGCTAAGAATTGTTTCCAGGATAAAATAATGAATTGCTTGGAACAAATAATTTTTGGCTTTGAGATCTTTTAACTTTTGGTATTCCAATTCCCTTTATTGTGCTTCTGTGAGAGCTTCATCTACAGGAGCTGCTACACCAGATTCAACTACTTGCCAGTGTTCTTTTGATCTCAAAAAATTCTTCATCAACATACTTCAGTGGTCATAATGACCATCAAAAAGAGGGATGAATGGTTGCACAAAATTGGATTCTGTAGCCATAGATGAAATCGAAGAAATTTTATTGTTGCTATAGGTGGACTCTCAGACGTCATGTGTTTTTACTCACAGGATAAGTAGTGACTCTCTCTCACTCACTCTCTTTTCTTTCTGTGGCTCTGATACCACTGTTACAAATAAAGAACAATATGAAAAAACAAGCTCAAAGGAAGAAATATTTTTTTCTGCACTCCTACTGTTTATTCAGTAGTTAACAAGCCTTTAAATAGGCATAAGACATCAACGGAAGGATCAACAAATAGCAACAAACTAAACCACTTAACCCAATAGACTAACGCACTAACTTGTCAAGTGAAAAAACTAACTTAACCATGTATTGGAACAATAAAAACAAATCCCTATAATCTAGGACAACACAACACTCCTACAGGTCTAACAATATGATTATCCTTTCACTTTATATCGTTTTAATTTCATTCCATTCTTTTGTATAAAAAAGAAAGAAAGAAAAATCATATTCTTTGTGTTTCCTTTTTTTATTATATCATATTTTTATTTTTAAAGTTTTGATAAACTATTAAATTTCATCATCTTCTTATTTTTATGGTTTGTTTAGTTTTTTTTAATTCCTTTATTTTTATGTTGTTCACATCCAACTATTTCTAAAAAGCGTTTTTATTTTCTTTCTTTTGTTCATTAAGATTGCATGGTTCTAAAAAGAAAAGAAAAGAAAATATAGAAAAAGGAACGTCATGTGAATATAGAAGCATTAATAAATTATTTCAAATATAAGTTTACAACTTTTGTTATTCCTCCTTATTTTATTGGATTTTCGTACTTCTTATTTAACCCTTAAGTTATTTTTTTAATCTTGATCGATAATTCTTGAATTTTTAGACTTTAAAGAGTTAAGTTCTTGCTTAAGTTCGTTTCAAACTTGAGTATGTCTCATTTTGTTACTAACTTTTACTAAGTTACAGAGAGATACATCATCTCAAATATGAGCGTGTCTCAAACCGTGTTTACTGATGATAAAAATTCTATAACCAATAAAACTTGACTTGCGGTTGTATCCTAAGTCATGTCTAATCAAAACTTTGATCTTTTGTTGTTTAGTATTTAAAATTCTTTTTAGTTATAAAATTTTTAAGATATTTATTATCTGATAATCACTAATGCTCTTTTACTTTGTTTTCATATAATTTCAAACTTATAAATTTATTTTAGTGTTTAAATATTTTATGAATTTTGTTTTAGATATTTTACAATTAATAAGCCAATCCCTTTATATATCTTTTTCCTTTTGAATTTGATTCAAACTTATTAGTGTGTTTTTTAAACTGTATGTTTAGGTGAATTTGAATCATATGGATTCTAATTTTGATCCAACAAGTGGTACCATGGCTATTAATTGTGATAAAAAATGTTCAATCTAATCTGTCTAGGGCACCTAACTTTCGTTTGTTGTGGCACCTTCATCATTTATTGTACTAGGTAATGCCTCTGCTTTAGCTTCTCTTTATATGGTATGTTATATTGTTCTGTCTTTCACACACATGTATACACACACACACATACTATAATGATATATAAAAAAAAGTAGTTTACTTTTTTTTAATCTACAATTTATTGATACACTTATTAGGGACATAAGCAATGTTATGTAATTCAGCTTCAAGTAATACACAAGAACACATTCAATTGAGCAAATGGTGTAAGTTGTTAGTTTATTTGCAAGACTGAACAATATTAAAAAGGGTTTAACAAACTTTACAAGATCTTGGGTCCATTTAAAGTCCTTTAACTCTTGGTTTCTTTCTTTGTTGTTCTGACTAAGTTATACTACCATAATAAATTTATATTTTTGCTTTGATGTCTAAAAGCTCTGGAGTTTCTTTCCTTTCTTATGTGGTAAGTCATAGAAACCCAACTAACCTTGAGTTCTTTGTAATTTGTATGACTTTCCATTGTAATTTTCACCATCCAGTTGATCGTTTCCTCCCATATATCTATTGGTCTATTGATATTCAATAGTGCCTGTAGCCAACTCTATATCTGGCCTGTAATCCTGCATTTAATCCAAATGAGTTCTAGATTTTCCAACTCAATATTACAAAGTTCACACATCAATAAGTTAACGGTAAAATTGATTTTATCCTTCATAAGTAATCCCCCATTTATTCCCATCCATAGTACAAAGGAGTATGCTAGTCTTATGTCCATATCCCACACAAGTTTTGTCCACTTTACTCTTGGTTGTTGATCTTTCTACATTTTACAACTTTTTTATTAAACTTTCCAAATTTGATAACTATCCACTTAACTTCATCTTGTTCCCTTTGATTGCATCTTGGTACCTATTTAATATAATTTCGGCACCCTTGTAATTGTGATATGGCTAAGTCCACTAATTGTTGTTGATTAGGCTGCTTACTCAGGTACTTGATGATGCTTCAGGTGTTGGAGTTCCATCACTTTGTACAGAGGTCTCTTGTAATGCCAATTGTCATACCAAAATTGTGTTCTGTTTCCATCTCCAATTTTGTGGATCTCTAGGCTTTGCATCCACTCCTTTGTGCCTAGAATTTCCCTTAAAGCCCCTAAAATGTCCTGTTTGTGCTTCAAAGTCCATAAGCTATCATTTTTCATGAATACATTATGTATCCATTTCATCCAAAGGTCTTCCTTTTTACTGCACAACCACCATAGGTTTTTTGCTATGCAAGCTCTATTGATCTACCTTGCATAATGTAATCCTAAGCCTCCCTACTCCTTTGGTCTGTATATTCTGCTCCAACTTATTTTTGCTTTGCTTCTGCCTTGATTTGATCCATTCTAAAGGAACTCTCAAAGTTTCCTATCTATTTCCTTGTGTATGCTCTTAGTTATTGATAGATGACTTAGCCAATAGTTGGTAATATTAGTAAGTATTGAATGTATAAGTTGGAGCCTACCTCTATAGATTAGGAACCTATTGCTCCATTGGTTAATTTCCTATTAATGTACTATAACAAAGGTTTGCAATCAGTTGCATTTAATCTTCTTTGTGATATTCGTACTCCTAGATACTTGAAAGGTAATGTTCCTTGTCTCACCCCCATTTATCTTACTTTATACACTTCCTCATTGCTAGAATTACTTGAAAGATAGTAATTGCTCTTTATAGTTTACTACTTAACCCTAACATTTCTTGAAATTCCTTTATGGAATTTAATAATAAGTTTATGGAGTTTCTCCCAACCTTGTAAAATAATAAAAGGTCATTTGCAAAAGCTAGGTAGGTTAACTTCATACCTTTACATCTATAGTGGAATTGGAATTCAGTATGTGTTCTTATCATCTTTGCAAAGTGAATGGTCAAGGCCTCCATACAATTAACAAACAGGTAAAGGGAGAGAGAATTCCCTTGCTTGAGCCATCTCTTAGCTTTTATCAGCTTGGCGGGTTCCCCATTCACCAAAATAGCCATAAAGGCAGTAGTGATACATTCCTCCACCCACTTTCTAAACAAGTCTAAGAAATCTAAAGCTTTCATGATGTTAAAAAGAAACTCCCAGTTGACTGAATCATAAACCTTAGCTTTATCCATTTTAGTGGTACAATTTTTCTTCTTCCTTTTTAAATGATAACCCTACAACAATTCTTGGCATAAGAGGATATTAGTACCCACTGACCTCCCCTTCAAGAAGGCATTTTGCTCAAGAATGATAAATGTTTCCAAACTGGTTCTCAATCTATTTTCTAGAATCTTTGTAATAATTTTGTATAGGAAATTGCAACAGGCGATAGGTCTAAACTGCTACAGTCTTTAGGGATGAGACACATATATGTCTTTTTCCACTCCTTTAGGATGATTTTTTGGAAAAACTATAGCATTGCTCAAACTACTTCTTCTCCCACTATATCCCAGTTTTTTTGGAAAAATCTTCCATTATACCTATCTAGTTCTAAGCATTTATTAGGTTCATTATAAAAACTACTTCCTTTATTTCATACCTTGTAACTTCACTAACAAGTAGACTCTTGTTCTTTTCATCCACCTTTTTAATATCTGTAATTATCTTACCTGGTAACTCTTTTGCTTGTGTATCAGCTCCATACTACTTGTTAAAGTTGTCAAAGATAATTCTTTTTTTTTACTCTTTTGATGCTTATATTTCATACCAGTATAATCCACCAGCTCCTTGATAGTATTCTTATTTCTTTTTATTGAAATGGAACTCATATAATATTTCGTGCATTTTCTCCCTCTTTTAACCATGTCATTCTTGATTTTTATCTTTGCAGCATGTTAATGTTGATCAGGACTTGATTGTATCTAAAGACTAGATCAGCCTACTTTATCTAGAGACTAAATTAGCTTCCTCCTTCCTAAGTTGCGTGTCCTCTAAATTTGCTAGATTCTTTTCTAACACTCTTTTAAATAGATTGTAGCTTTGTCTTTCGCTTTCTCTTCTGGTTTTAAAGACTCCTTTCTCAATTTTTTTATTTCTCCTTTAACACTTTCAACCTAGTACTTAGAATGTACCCTTCTATCTAGTAAGCTCCACCTTCATCCCCTCTCTTAGTATTTCCCCTAATATTGTGTATTCCATTAGGTGATTATAGATTCTGAATGGAGCACTTCTCCTCCATTCGTTTGTAGCTAACTCCACAACTATAGGACTGTGGTCTGAAACATTTGACATTTGATTCTTCAAAAGTTGCATTACTAAAAGGGAATTGCTCTGTCCACTTTCCATTCACCATACACCTATCTAACTTTCTTATTAAAAACCATTCCCCATCTTGTTTGTTGTTCTAGGTAAAGGCATTCCCATAGCACTTCAAGTCAGTTAACCCTGAGCTTCGTACCAACTCCTTTAACTCCCTACAATCTTGCTTCTTCCATCTTCTCCCTCTTCTTGATTCATTTATTTTGAGAGTAAAGTTGAAAGTCCCCTATCACTGTTCAAGGGACTCTAATGATGTTGCTAACTCTTTCAATCTCACTCTAAGCACATTGCCTTTGAAACTTGTAATTAGTTACGTAAATTGTTGTGACAACAATCTCCTTTCCTGTTACTTTGTTCAAGACCTTATAGTGTATCAGTTGATCATTCTCAAACAGTTTTACCACTTTCAATTTCTAAGCATTGTAACCTATTAACACCCTACCATTCACATATTGATCATGATTGTAGACTACCCTCTAGTGTCATTCCAAGAACCATAACCCTTTCTCCAGGTGCTCCCTCTTTATTTTGGTTTTTAATAAACCAACAAAATGTGTTTCACTTTTCTTAATCAACTCCCTAATTGCATGCTGCTTATTTAAGCTATTGAGCCCCCTAACATTCCACAAATGAACTGGACCATCCTTCAAATCCTTCTTTCCCTCCTGACCATCTTTGCTTTTCCAAACCTGTTTCTCGTCTTTTGACTTTAGTCTCCACATATGAAAAATTCCTATGGTATCTTCTACCAATTCACCATTCTTAGTCAATCTCATGATTCTTAAATTATTAGGAAGTTTCCTAGAAATGTCAACATCTATACACACCCTAGCATACCCAATTCTCCTTATTAATGTAGTGTTTTCATTTAACCCCAAAGGCTTCTCTATTTTACTTGCTATGTAACTCATACATTCCATTGATTGATATTCTAGAGGCACCTTATGTATATTCCATAATGGTATAGAATCAAGCTTACTTCTATCCAACTTCAGCCCTGGTAGCCAATTCTTGATGAGTATTGGATGCCCCATCACATGCCATAGTACTGCTTCCAACATTCTTTGCACATGCTCTTAAAAATTGAACTTGAAAATGAAGAGCTCATCCTTATTCACCACGAAATTCTCCAGGCCCTTGTCCCATATGCTTACTATTGGGAATGCCAGTCTCTTCCCTAGGAAGAAACCCATAAGTGAGGTTCTCCATTTTTGAGCTCCTTAGTGTAGCACCTCCAGAGGCCCCTGAATCGACTTCTCAGATTTAGATTCCATAAACCTTAGTTTGTCTAAACTCCTAAAATCTCCTACTATAGAGCTCTATGTAATCTTCCCATTCTCAGCCTTGTGATATCTGTCCAGAGAGCCGCTTAGTGGGGGGAAGTTTGAGTCAGGTGTTAGTTAGGTGTTTTGTGTTTTGTTGTTTTTTAGTTTCCCTGAGTCGGGTGAGGGTTGGGTCTTTTGGGTTTTGTTTATTTCTAGTTTCTCCTGCTCCATTTAGAACGTAAGGGTTTGGTTGTGATAAGAACAATTTTTAGAGAAGGAACAGAAGAAGAAGAAGAATCAAGAGACTGGGTTGAAATAATTCTCATCATATCCCTCTTACTCTCTTACAATTCTTTTTATAAGTTACTTATCATAAACGGTAAGAATAATGGAGAAAGTGG
>JAOQML010024463.1:0-11521 GCA_027568935.1 Erythroxylum urbanii | reverse complement strand
AGTAAAACATAGAAGATAGAACATAAAGGATAACATCGTCTGTGTTACTGTTCACTAACTTCATCTGTGTTGAGTAAAACATATAACATCGTCTGTATTAATATTCATAGACTTCGTATGTGTTGAGTAAAACATAGACGATAGAACATAAATGATAATATCGTCTGTGTTACTATTCACGGACTTTTTGGTTATGTCTCTCTTTGCTTCTTTTTGTGTCTCATTTTGCTTCATTGCAAAATGACGTCAGCATCATCTTAGAATGATGTCGTTATCGTCTCAGTTATTGTTCATCATCTTAGTTTGACTTTTTACGTCTCAGTTTGACCGTCTCATTTTGCTTCGTCTCAGAATGACATCAGTAATCGTCTCATGACGTCAGCATCGTCTCATTTTGGCTAGAACATTTTCTAGTCCAAATTTGATCCTCTAGATGATATAATTGGTCTTTAAGGTCTTCATAAGAGTTGTAGATCTTGAAATTCTCTTTCAAACCATATAAGGAACATCTTGACCGATTCCTTTAGAGAAAGTTATGACAATCGAAAAATATAGTCTGTGTTCCCAAACTTCTTCTGGGTCACTGTTCATTTTATATCTTCTGTCCTATTTTCGACCCTTCAGAAGACAAAGTTGGTCTTGGAGGTCTTCATGAGAGTTCTTGCAGTCCTCTTTCCATCTATCCAAAGAAACCTAAGTTTGGATGCTTCTGGGAGAAGTTATATCAATAGTCTTAAAGTAAGTATATGTGTATGTGTAAGTGAGGACTCACCCACGCTAATCATTAAGGGATTCAGGTTGATAGGTATGAGTGGACTAGTCAATTATTCTAAGAGCTGAACTAAAACTAGAGAAGGGGAGTTTGAGAAGAAAATTAGATCATGGTCAAGGTGTTCTCTTTGGAAGATAACTTACGTATTAAGAAAATCTGCATGCATGAAAGAGTTAGACTCCGGAAAGCGAGGTCTAACAGCTGTGGTTTCAGAGCAAGCAAGTCTGAGTCAGACTCTAGAAACGGGGCAAGACAATTTTTATGGTATCAGAGCAAGTAGGAGTTAAACTCCAATAACGGGGTCTGACAGGTCAAGTTGATATAACTTTATTTCGAAAATGTATTAAAAATGATTTTATTATTGTGCAAATATATGTAGACGATATCATTATTTTGTGCAACTTCGAAAAAGTTATGTTCAAATTTTGAGATTCTTACAAAAAGTGAATCTGAAATGAGTATGATGGGTGAATTAAAGTTCTTTCCTGGTTTGCATATTAGACAGAATGAAGAAAAGATCTTTATTCATCAATAAAAGTATACCAAAGAACTTTTAATCAAATATAAAATAGAAAATGTTAAACTAATGTCAACTCTTATGCATCCTTCAATCATTTTATCTAAGGACAAGGCTGGTTAAAAGATTGATCAAACTCTTTTTAGAGGAATTATTAGTTCTTTGCTTTACCTAACTGCAAGCAGACCTGATATAATGTTTAGTGTTTGTTTGTGTGTAATATTTTAAGAATATCCTAGAGAATATCATTATATTGCTGTTAAAAGAATATTGAGATACTTAGCAAGTTCTACTGATCTTTGCTTAATGTATAAGAAAGGTAAATATTTCAGGTTAATTGGCTATTGTGATGTTGATTATGCGGGAGATAGGATTGATAAAAAGAGTACAAGTGGAGGTTTTCACTTTCTTGGTCAAGCAAGAGGCAAAGTTCAATTGCTCTATCTACTACATAAGCTGAATACATGTCAGCTACAAGCCGTTGTTCACAAATATTATGGATAAAGTATTAGTTAGAGGTCTATTCTATCCAAGAAGATTAAATTCCAATCTTCTATGACAACATAAGTGCTATCAATCTCTGAAAGAATCCAATACAACACTCAAGGGCAAAGTATATTGAAGTTAGACATCATTTTATAGTAGACTATGTACAGAGAGGGATCATCAATCTACAATTTGTTAAGATGAATCAACAATGGGCAGATATCTTCACCAAACCCTTAAGTGAAGATAGATTCAAGGAAATAAAATGAAATATGAACATGGTAATGTTAAATGACCATTCATCTAAAACTCTATGACCCAGACAATATGTCCTAATGAAGCAAAAAAGTCGTAAGGAATAGTAATGGTAATTTTCACTCGGTAGTATCAATTTTATGATTACCTGTGGATCAGTCATAGACGTTACAACCGGTAACTTGTTAAGAGTGTTTATAAAAAGAAATCTTTTAAAATCTGCAACACTCTACATTCTAGAATTTTCTTAGTAACCGACCTACTTCAAGGTGCTCTCAACAAAGACGATTCAATCCTTTGTTCTATACATCAAATCTTTCTCATTTTCATTTTGTATCTTTCTCTCAATTGTTTCTATATACTAACCTCACTTCTTTAAGTGAAATACATTTCTGTGTTTAGTGTTTATACATTACAGATTACAAAAATCTCAAAATCTCTTGTCTATGGGAGACTTTTTGATTTCACTACTCTGAAAGAAGATCAAATGGATATCGAACTTGAGATCAAAGCAGCAGGATGGCAAATTTTCTTCAATATCCATGAACCAGTGTATCCAAATGAAGTATATAAGTTCTGAAAAAATGCAAAGGCGGTAGATAATACCTTAATATTAGTGGTAGACAGATTGTCGGTGATTGTTTCACAAGATTCTATTGTGAGGCTACTGAATGTCTAAATGAAGGAGCAAAACTGTTCAACAATACAAAGTGGATTGCTAAAAGTCACATAAATGAAGACAACATCAATCGACAACTATATGGATCGATTAATCTAGGAGTTAAGAAGTCTTCAAACCTAATTCTGAAGGCTAGGGTTCTTCATTCAATTCTTCTTCACTGTATTTTACCAAGAGTGGGATCAAAGGATTTGGTAATGATGAATGATGAACATTGTCTATTTCATCTACTCACATACCAATCTATTAATCTTCCCTTCTTGATTCTGACCTACATGATAAAGGCTAAGGAGGATTATCATCTGAAGAGCGGTTCGTTACCTTATGGTAAGCTGTTAACAAGATTTTTGAAAGATTCTGGAATCCTACTTGATAGAGGAAACAAAGTAAAGCTGAATATTAAGAGTGTTATTAATGCCTCTACTATTTGCAAAATGGGGATTAAGACTGAACCTGAAATGGATAAAGATTTCACATCGACAGTACAGTCTAAGGGGGAGCTTTCAATCAAAAGAGGCAGGAAAGAAGATGTTTCATCTGGTATGCAAGCAAAACCTCAATCAACTGAAAGAATCTCAGCTGAGGTGGAAAAAGTTGAACAATCCTCTTATAAGTCAATACAAGCCAAGAAGATTCTTAAAAGGAAGGAAAGTGTAAAGGTTCAACAATGAACTCACAAAGTGTCTTTAAAGAGGAAGGCTGAGACGCTTCAATTAAAAAGACCCGAGAAGTCTGGAATGTCACCAAGATTGATGACCTGATGACAACAAGAGCAGAAAAAGCAAAAAACTCTGATTCTTGGTTAAGTTTTTAACAGTGCAAAGGAACAACAACAACAACAGCCTACTAAAGCAATTGTCTCTATCCCTCAGACTTAATCCGAACAACTGTCTAGAGAGACAGAGATAAAAAGGAAGTTAGTATTTAAGCAGAAGAAGTCTCAACAAAAACTCTCTTCTAAGCCAGCAGAAGAACAAAGGAAGACAAAGACGATTCAGAAAAAGAAGGTTGAAAAGCAGCAACCAATCTATAACCCTCCTCAACCAATGAAGAAAGAAGATTTGAAGATGAAGATTATAGAAGAATCAATACCTGATCGAAACAGAGGTTCAATTATCATAAGAGAACCTCATAAATAGAAAGTTAAGGTTTAAGTTGAACTTGTAATAGTAAACGATCAGATGATAAATCTTCTTAGCCCGAAGAAAGAAGATTGTATGGTATTCTGTGAGATGAAAAGGCAGAACCATATCCATTGAAGATTACAAAAAATCCTTACACAATCTACCTAGTGACAAGCAGAAAAACAATAAAGATTGTACTAGATGTACAACCTAGACATCCAACACTGGTAGATGGCAAAGACAAAGGCAAGAAGAAGAAATTTCCTGAGAAATAAGAAGATGATCTCACGGAAGAAGAAATTTGAGTGGCGATGAAGAATATAGACGATGCATGTCGTTCAGCTCAACCTGTAGACGTCTATATTTCACATTATATATCAAGGCCATCAGGAAGTAACTTTGGTGCATCATCCACAGATGAAAGTTTCAAGGTCGTTGGGAAATATCAGAAGGAAGATATAAAAATATTACAATTAAAGGTATCAATTTCTACTTAGAAATCTTTGTGCATTTACTTATTCATTTTAATCCCTTAGGTTTCATTTCTTCTGTCAAAGATATCCTACACCTTCTAGGAAAACCAATTTTGAAACTACCCAAACCTGATGATCTTGACATTCCACACCAAACACAACCTGTCCAATTACTTACTTCTTCTATTGATTTTGATGAAAGTCAAATAATAATAATAAAAGAAGTGTGTGAACTGTTTTGATGTGTTTGTTAAGTGCACAGATAAATTTAAGTAGCACAAATCATAAAATCAAGATGATATTCAAGAGTTGACTAAGACAAAGTGTAAGACAGACTAGACAAAGTCACATGTCTAAGACGAAGTCATAAGACGAAGCGAAGACATAAGACGAAGCATACAAATCAAATGAAGACGATATAATTGAAGAATAATCTACAACGTCAACTAGTTAGTTCGTTGGAGTTGGTTACAAGACTCAACTAATAACTGATCTCTGAAGATTCTACAAGCAGTTTTCTCAAGAAGACTGTTGAAGAGTTAGACTATAAATATCATTTGAAGTCATAGACAAAACAACTTTTCAATTTTTAACTTTTCAAATTTAACTTTCAACTTTCAACTTTCAACTTTCAACTTTAAACTTTAAACTCTCAACTCTTTACTTACACAAAATAATCAAGTGAGTATATTGTAAAAATATCCTGAGTGCAAAGAAGGAAGAAAAGAGATCAAGAACATCTGTAATGTGAGTTTAGAAAACTCAAATAATATCTTTTCAAGTAAAAGGGAAGGCTAAAGCCTAAAGAGGCTAAGATAGCAGATAAAGAATACTTTGTGAAAGAGACCTGAAGAGGCTCTAGAAGTGAGAAATAATACTTGTAAAGTTGCAAGAGATAGTGAAATCTCAAATAAACTCTGAGGATTGGACGTAGCCCAAAGGTTAAGGGTGAACCAGTATAAATCACAGTGTCATATTCTCTAACCCTTATCGCTTTAATTTCTTATTGTTAGAAGAATAGATACTATTTCCACTGTTGCATTACTCAAACAAAATAAGTGCGTTGTTTTGTAATCGTCTGAATCTTTCAAGAAAATTAAGAGGTTTTTTAAAGATTACTATTTTAGATTATTTAACACAATTCAACCCCCTTCTTATGTATTTAACATATTATACGTGATTTTTATAATAACAAGTGATTTACTTCAATTTTCACTTTGGCCAGAGATTCTTAAGTAATGACCTAACAAGAAACTGTGGGTATCATCTCCTTCTATTAGGAATGATAAATCCTTTATTGGTTACTCAATTACCTTCAAATAGCTCCAGTTGTGCCCAATCACCACTCTATGAGCAACTTCTAAAAGGCAACGAGGAATGGAGTCAGAGTATAGGATTAGTATCCAAGATATCCTTGAGCACCTTAAGTCTAAGGATGTTTGCACCATTGCTATGATGAGACTATCATTGACACTAGAATAGATTATCCATATGAATGTCTCATAGCAGGTCATCTAATATACTTACTACTCTTGACAAGCATTCACATGTTAACTCTAAATAACTCATGCTTATAGCTTATGAGATCCACTGTTTGATCTAATCAAAGAGTATAACATGTACTAGTATGATCGGATTAATAATATCCCATCTTATTAATCCTATGACTAGGGATAATTTAGATGCTAACATAATTTCACATGATAGGAATCTCATTATCATGATCTCATCATGATTTCCTTTATACTACGTAATGTATCAAAGACTTCATTAATTTGATTTAAGATCACTAGAAATTCATAAAGAACATAACGAAAAAGACTTTTTATTAATAAAAAATATTTGTACAATAAGTGTGTCAACAATGCTAGGAACCACACCAAGTTCTATGATAAACTTCTTGATCTAAAATGCTTCCTTTGCTGCGTTTGAAGCAGCAATGTATTCTGCTTCAGTTGTAAATCTGCAGTTGTCTCTTATTTACAACTCTTCTAATTGACTACTCCACTATTCAGTGCAAAAATATATCCTAAATGGGATATGGAGTCATCTATATTGGATTGGAAATTGGCATCTATATACCTGTTCATAACAAGATCTCCTTCTCCATATACTAAAAATACATCCTTTGTTCTTCTGAAGTACTTAAGGATATTATTAACAGCCCCCCAATGACCCTCTCCAGGATCTGACTGGTATTTGCTCGTAACACTTAGAGTATATGATACATCATTTCTCATACATAACATAGCATACATGATTGATCCTCTAGCCAAAGCATAAGGGATCAAATTCATGCGAGTCCTCTTATCTTGTGTCTTTGGACTTATAGATTTCTAGAGTATAATGCCATATGTTAAGGGAAGATAACCTCTTTTAGACTGCTCCATGCTAAACCTCTTTAGCATCTTGTCTATATATGTAGACTGAGAAAGACCAAGCAACTTTTTAGATCAATCTCTATAGATTCTTATACCCAGAATATAAGTTGCTTCTCTAAGGTCTTTCACGGATAAATTTTTGGACAACCAAATCTTGACTGATTGTAAAGCTGAGACATCATTTCCTATTAGTAGTATGTCATCTACATATGACATAAGGAATACAATTGCACCCCACAAACCTTCTTATACACACAAGGTTCATCCGGATTTTGTAAGAAACCAAACTTTTTAATTGTCTAATCAAATCGAATATTCCAACTCCTAGATGCTTGCTTCAATCCATAAATGGAAATTTGAAGCTTGCATACCTTTTTGCCATCATTGGATATGAAACCATCAGGTTGTGTCATGTACACATCCTTGGCTAGGTTTCCATTAAGGAAAGTTATTTTTACATCCATTTTCCATATCTTATAGTCATAATAAGCAGAAATGGCTAGGAGTATCCTAATGGATTCAACTCCTTGTTTTTGATGATAATCTTTAGCTACAAGCCTAGCTTTATAGGTACCAACATCCTTCAGTTGGGTCAATCAAAGTCCATACTTGGTTTTCATACATGGAATCCATTTCAAATTTCATGGCTTAAAACTCTTCAGAACTTCTTCATAGGAAGTGGGCTCATTGTCTTCTATCAGTAATACATCATTATGTTCACTTATGTGAAATCCATAACTCTCTGGAATATGAGGTATCCTACTTAACCTACAAACTTCTTGTGTGTCAAAAGATTGAGCTATTGTTTCATCATTATGAGCAACAATCTCAGGTTCAGGCAGTTAATCTGCGTTTGATTGAGCATCTTAAAATTCCATAAGTTTAACTTTGCTCCCACTGTCTTCTTCTAGAAGAAACTCTTTCTCTATGCTTTGAAATAGACACCTTTTGTTTCAAACTATTGTAGAACTGATATCGTATCGTTTCTTTAGGAGATCCTACAAACAAACACTTGTCAGATTTAGCTTCTAGTTTATGTGATTGAATCCGCTTCACATAAGCTGAACAATCCCAAACTTTCATGTGAGAAAGATAAGGTTTCTTGTTAGTCCACATCTTATATAGAGTAACATCCACTAACTTTGAAGGGACTCTGTTTAACGTATAAACAACAGTCTCGAGTGCATATTCCAAAAAAGATTTTGTCATATTTGCTAAGCCTATCATTGACCTCACCATATCCAACAAGGCTCAGTTTCTCCTCTCTACCACGCCATTGTGTTGTGACGTGTAAGGTGGAGTCCACTGGGATATTATCCCATTATCTCTGAGATAACTTAGAAAATCTTAGGTTACATATTCACCACCTCAATCTAATCGAAGTGTTTTAATACTTCTGCCCAACTATTTCTCTACTTCATTTATGAATTTTTTAAACTTTTCAAAGGCCTCAAATTTGTATCTCATCTTATACAAATACCCATATCATGAATAATCATCGATGAAGGTGATGAAGTATATGAAGCACCTTTGGCATTTATGGACATCAGACCACATACATTTGAATGTATTAAGTCCAATAGCCAAGTAGTTTGTTCACCCTTTCCCTTAAAGGGTAACTTTGTCATCTTTCCTAATAAGCAAAATTCATATATGTCATATGATTCATAAGCAAATGACCCTAAATTACCACACTTGTATAGTTTAGTCATGCGTCTCGCACTTATATGGCCAAGGTGACAATGCCATGAGTAAGATGATTTCACATTATCCCTTTTTTGTCTTTTATTGTCATTGATATTTAAAACTAGATTGGACATATTTAATATGTATATTCCATTGCATAATGTACCCATAGCTTAAAGCATTCCATTCAAACTAATAGAACAACCATTGTTACTAAAATTTAAATGGAAACCAGCTTTATTCAGATTAGAAACTTAAATAATATTCTTAGTCAATACTGGTAGATAAAAACAATCATCCAATTCTAATAAAAGCCCACTAGGGAGTGTCAATACATATGTTGGCCTCCAAAATTTTTTGTTTAGTTAAGCATGATTTAAATGAATTATGAGGTCATGATAGAATAATTATTGGAGTTTAATTATTTATTTCAGTGTTAGTAGGGTTTTATTTTACTGGCTAGTTAGATTAAAGTAGTAAGAATGTATAAAGGGCAATTGTGGCATGTCACTTAAGTATGAAAGCCGTGAAGCATTAAAGGAAGGGTAAAGTGGACATTTACTGCTCACTAAGGGTAGAATTAGAAGAGGAAAAATGTTGTCTTGTTCTTTAAATGAAGAAAAAGGTGAATGAAAGGAGAGAGTGAAGAGAAAAACTTGAAAAAGAAAGAAATGAGAGAGAGTTGTCCATGAGAGAAAAAGAAAGAAGACAAAGTTAGGGTTTCATCTTTTCTTAGTTTTCAAGAGTGATGTTGAGGTTATTCAAGAAGAGAAAAAGAAAGAGGAAGAGAAGAGCTTCCATTTGAGCTAAACATCTCTTTGTTTAGTGAAGATTCAAGGTAAGCCCATTTTTAATCCTTTCGATATTTGGAAGGGTTTTGGTTCATGAAGCTCAGAAAATACATCAGTTTAAGTATTCTAGAATCAATTTTTAGTGAATATGCTTTTTACGTTCTCAATTTGTATTCCTATTGAATTGGATTTTTGCCAATTTTAAAGGGAATCAAGAGAGGCAAGAGAAGCAAGAGGAGGGGCATTTTTAAGCAAGGAATCCCGGTGGGTTACATGTTTATAGTTGAGTTAATGAGCCATGAGTATTTTTCCAAATCAATAGAGTTAAATGATTTCAATTGCTTTATAAATGTTGCATTTATTGTTTTTTAAATGATTTAAGTAATTGCTACATGTTTGGTACATGAATCTTGTTGATGATTTATGAAATGATGATGGAAATTCTATTTAAAATATATCATGCTTATGGAAATCATGTTTCCGAAATGTGCCATTTGTGCAATATGTTTACAAGTCATGAAATTCATGTTTGTGTGGGTGGGGTGATCCATCATGTTATATCACGTGCACGTTGACCATGTTAAAGGCTTCTCCCACTTGCCCACTAGTGGCATGGAGCTCCATCATGGACTCCCTCATGTTTGCTGGAGATTCGCAAGAACTCCCTCATATTTATTAGAGGTTGGCAAGAACTCCCTCATATTTATTAGAGCTTCGCAAGAACTCCCTCATGTATATGGACTACCTAAACCATTATGAGTGCTTAAGTTATTTATGATTTGTTGACAAGTTTGATGAATATATGACTTATGTTGATTATGAATTGTTTGACAAGCTTGAGAATTTTAGAAATACCTGTTTTATGGATTCAATGCAATTTACTATGGCAATGAATATTTTCAAGGGTTTTGCTTGTTTCTCCGCTATAAACTTATTACCCACAAGCTTTTAAACTCGCCCCCCATTCCTCCTTATCTCCAGGTGAAGAGTAAGAGATCGAGTGATAGATAGTCAAGGCACTACTCCAAGTTTACATATTTTTGTATTTACATTAGTATAGGAAAACTCAAGGCTTTAGCCGCATTTTAAGTATTACTCGTTAATGTATATTTTGTATTTTTGGATTATGAGACCAATGATGTATTTGGGTCTTGAAATGGCCATTAAAGCTTTGTAAAACTATTTTATTTTGATGTTAATGAAATATATTTATGTTTTGCTCATGACTTTCCAAGTTTTCGCATTGCATTTTCAAGCATTTATAGGAGTAAAATCTGTGTTTTAACTTCAGGGAAAAAACTGTATTAATCTAGGCTGATTTGGACAAAGTTGTCTTCTTAGAAGTTTTACTTTATCCTCTTAACTTTTGAATGATATAAAGTATGTAATTTTTGAAGATCAGACTTGAAAGATAGGATTTTTATAAGTTAGTGATGCTGTAAAAGGGTGTATGTTGGACACTTTATAGCTTATTTCTAACTTGATCTAATAGAAAAAGAGTACTATGGTGTCTTAAATTGGGAAGAATTAGTGTGATAAGTTAGAGATGAAATGAAGGCAATAAAGGGAGTTGATCATATGTAGAAATTTATGATGAATGTGTATAAGTTTGAATGTTATGTTTTTGGATTGATGACCAAACATAAATTATGATTTGGTTGTAAATGATATTGAGCTGAAATGGAAGTGGGAAAAAGGGAAATGATGAGGAAAATAAGTTAGAAATGATAGATATGCATAAAAGGGGTCATAGTTAACTTGTAGGAGTTAGAAATCTAGAAATTGACCCTTAAATGTTGGCAGACTTGACATCTGCTGGGAGGACCTTCTCGAGAATTCCAGTGTTCCAGCTCAGTTCATGTCCGTTTGGAGGGACATATGTCCACTAAGCGGACATTCTCAGGATAGTTTTATAAATGTGCAATTTTAACCCTCTAAACAGCAAAATCTCTCTTTAGGTCTTCATAAAAGTTGTAGAACTCGAATTCTCCTTTGAAACCATACTTGAATGACCTTAATCTGACATCCCTGGTGAAAGTTATGCTTATTGTCCCAAATCATGTACATATATAAGCTGTGGACTTATCAATGCTTTCCTATATTACATTTAGGCTTGAATGGAGCTTAAAGTGTACTTAGTTTGATGTGGAAATAAGAGATAAAAATGAGTGATATGGTTATGGTGACGATTGAGGATACAAACATAAGAATGGATTGTCGTATATCAAGTGTTCAAATATGAAATTTTGGGATGTTATGAGAATGAAGATGAGCCTATGTTGGATAATGAGGTTCCATTAAAAGAACCCTACAGAGTGATGCGCTCACGTTTGACTCACAAAGTAGACTCCAAAAAC
>JAOQML010024416.1:0-11524 GCA_027568935.1 Erythroxylum urbanii | reverse complement strand
ATTAATTGGACTAAGCAGTTGTGTAAGAATGGGGATTTAAATTAAGAATTCAACTATCAAAATTAAATAAAACCAATGCCAAACAAAGATGCGAATATCTCTAGGGATTAATCTGAATGGAATGTGGTAAGCTTCAATGAAGATTCCGCTTTTAACGTTTTCTACGGACCTTACCTGGATCAATTTATGAGGTGAATTCTGGTTGATAGAAGGCTGAGCCTAGAGTTTCTTAGATCCTTTTTCAAGGTATCAAAGGAGTATTATGCAATAATCCTAATCCACTATTGTGACCTAGCAATCAAGCATAACCCATTAAGTTCTTTGCTAACCTGGTTTTCTCTCATAAATTCAGTCTATATCTAAATATGAAATTTATAAGTTTACTGTTTTGGAGTTCTGTTATCAATTTTCACCTATCGGTTCTTCAATTAACAACTAATGTCAAGTAATGGTTGGCCAAATACAATACCAGTAAAATTAATCCTAAAATAGAGAAATCAAAATCAAGAAATTCATACTTATAAATCAGCCAAGATTCAATCTACAGAAAATTAGCTAAAAGCTTCAGCCCCAACCTTGAAGCTTTTAGGAAGCTACTCAGTCATGATAGGAAGAAAACGCAAGCATTAAAGTCATCAAATAACATAGAAAGAAGGGGAAAATAGATATAAAATAGAGGACAAATGGGTTTTGGGTTCCCCCTCTTTGTGTTGTTTGCGTCTCCTTCTGCGTGCATTACGCTGCCCCTTCGCATGCGTCTGGTCTGCGTGGTTCGCTTGGCGCGTCCTGTAGATGATCTCCTCGCGCTAAGCCCTTGGAGCTGCTGCCTCTCTCGATGTAACAGTCCTCACACTAGGTGAGTCAGCCTTCTGGAGCTCGCGTGCGTCAGCTTCGTTCGTTGCTGGTGGGTCTCTCACGTCAAGCCCTTGGAGCTGCGTCCCTGGTGTGCGTTCTCTGCTTTGGCGTGGTGCGTCCTTGGTGCTCCTCGTGGTGGGTTTGTTTTTGTGTGTTTTCTCTATTTTACGCACTGTAGCTCTCCCCCGTTCACGCTCCTTGCGTGTGTCTCTCTAATTAAAACCTATTTCCCTTGTTTTTTTGTCTCTAGTGGAGTGTCGTTTTGGTGGTGCCTTCTGCGTGCCTCCCTTGATCTGTAGCTCCTGCCTTACTCTTATGGAATTAAAACCTCCCAATTAAACCTACCACCTGATGCGTCTTTTTCTTTTTTGTGTTGTCGTTTAATGCTTTTGCTTAGGCTTGTTTCAGCCTTCCTCTACTGCATCATTTTACCTTGGACTCTCCTTCCTTCATTTAATTGTTGTTGTGGTCCTTTTCGACTAAAATCAAGTGTATTTCTTACGAATTAAACAGGAACCATTATAAATGCAGATTCAGATAAACTAAACAAATTAGCAGGTAAAATATATATAAAACCTAATGACTGTATGCAGAAACTAAGGGAAAATGCCATTCATTCCAATGAAAAAATGCATTCAACACCAATAAAATATGTAGCTATAGACATATTTCCTTGTGATGCTGCATTAATTTGTCTTTGTAAGTGATACAATAATGGATCATTACTCTTCCCAAACCTTTCTTCCAAATCTGACCAAAGTTCTTGGGAAGAATTTGTATAAATGAAGGCTTCAACTATAGCCTTCGACATGGAATTCAAAATCCATGATCTAACTGTGCAATCTGTCCTAATCCATTTATTAAAGTTAAGAGATCCTGGACTAGGTTTCTAACATGTACCATCGATAAATCTTAATTTCATCTTAGCTCCTAGGGCTATTTTAACCGATCTACTCCAGCTCAAAAAGTTATTTCCAGTTAAGACTGTTGTAACTAAACTCATTCTTGGATAGTCTATTCTTTGAAGGTATAGTGGAGTTTCTTCAGGCAGAACCATCAATCTAGGATCAAGAGTCAATCCAGCAGGTGAATCGTGTGAAAAACCTTCCATCGTCACAAGATCTTCAGATAGAATGCGCACCCGTGAGAAGAAACGAAGTTCCCCAAAAACCCTAACCCTAGGTCCCTTAATCTAGTCACTTCCTCAAGACTGACACAAAAAATAGAACCGTTGACGATGATCATCAATCGACTGCGTGTAATTACCCCAAGCCAATCGATCAAGAACGACAATCAATCGCAATGTCGTTGCCTAGCGCTAATACCATGTAAGAGTTCGCTATAGCTGAAGAGAGAAGCTAAATAAGAACTGTCATTATTAATCTCACTTCACGAGTCTTTACATCGTCAGTCTATGTTTATATACAATCAATTAAAAATAAAGACTATACAGAACGACCTCCACTTAAAATAAAAATGACAATACATATATCATAACAGTTTTAACCTGAACTAAAATTCTTCTCAAATAAAGATGATTTAGCTTTTTTGTCATCTTTCGTATTTAAGTCTTACTTCAAATTTTCTTATAATTTTGTAATTAATGATGCAAATAAATTTACAATTTATCTTGTCACAATTATCACATTTATTAAATAAAAATTGATTTAAAAAAATATAATGTAATTTTTAACTATTTATAATATCCATCACAATAAATACTTACTAATCCCTCATTTACTAAATGATCCAACCGATTTGACTATATAAATACAAAAATCTTATGAAAATGAAGCAGGGTAAACAAGTAGTTTCAAGATATGACCCTTAGTTTCACGATCAACAATGCCAAATCCATCTCCGTGTTGGTAGAAACAATGTGTCGTTCTTCAAAGGTTCATACACATTCGAACAAAGTCTCTGGAAAATGAAGTATTGCTTGTTCCGTCTCCGTTCATCTTCTTCCATGTCTTACTGATCAGATAGAGTATCTGTTCACGACTTTCTTCTACAGAAGCTCCTGTTTCGTGCATTCATCATTGGACTAATTTCGAAACATCATCTGTTTGTAGCTCATGCTATTTAAAAACATTAAAAAAGAAGATCAAAAAAATGGTGCAAAAGAATCTATAGAGTATGAACAGAAATAGAAAATTTTAGGTTTTCAATACCGAAGGTGTTCCAAGATCATCTAGTAGCCTAAAAATCATTGACAACTATTTGATGACATTAGGGTACCCATCTTCCCTAAATGATTCCATAGCCTTGTTCGTGATTGGATTTGCTGTTAGAAAATAAGTGTGGACTAGAACCAAAGGACCGCTTATAGATATCCATCCATTATCTAAGTACTCTTCCAGTGTCAGCTTATATCCACTAAGATTTACATAAATCTATCCACTAAAATAAACTGAAAAACAAACTAAAACACTTATACTTAATTGCTATCTATAATTTAAGACTGTTAAAGAGAAGGTTCAATACTGATTTCTTGAGGTAGTAGGTGATGTCAACTCCATAATCACGAAGAGCAATGTAAGCCACTTCATTTACATAATTCACTAGAGCAAAGAAAGTTAGCTTCATGTAATACGGAAGCCCGTTCATTATGTTTATATCCCTCCTGAATCCAAATAAAAATATCCCATTTATCAAGTTTCTTAAACCCAAATTAAAGTTGTTCTTGATTCAGTTTAAATATAGAGCGTTCACACTTACCTTTCAAGGGCAGATGTGAAGAGATCAAGTTCATCCAAGGTGCCACATACATCGTAAATGTCATCAATTGTTGTGACGAGTTGAGCACATTTTGTGCCCTGTGTTATGAAATAACGATACCGAGACTCCATTGTAGCCCCAGTTATCCATTTAAAGCACTCAACTATCCTATCTCTTGCAAAGTGTAGTTTTTCTTTAAAGCCTGTGTGAAGAGACCACCTTAAGAAAAGTAAACAGAACCTTTTGAGAAGTTAGTTGTTTTGATTTTACTATGTCGAATGTATAGGAACAGAAGCTTACTTGGATGCTCATTTCAGATCCTCTTGGTGAACTACCTAAAGCCTGTTGTACTCCATTTTTGCAAGCTCGAGAAGCATAAGTTCATGGATTGTTTAGTTTGGTACACATCCATATACCACCTGGCCTCCAACCTTGGAGTTCTCCAATGCAATGGGAGCTCCAAGGAATAACTAGCTAATATGGAAACGTAATGGCCTTTTGAAAAGAGAATGTATTTCTATTGTATGTTTTATTGATAACAAAAGAAATATATATAATACAATGACTAATTTAGATCCTAAATTAGAGCACATACACTATTAATGCCTATTTACATTCTTAAATAAATAGGAATAAATCTAGAAGCAAATCAATGACAATTAATAATTGTTAACTGTCCAAAATAGAAGGATATCCCAGATTTTGTGCATTGGTTGACTCTTAACACTCCCCCTCAAGTTGCGAACGTATATTAATAATTCCTAACTTGCTGAGTAGAGTCAAGAATTGTGAAGAACTCAATAGCTTTATAAAAATGTCAATTGGTTGTTATGATGTGAGTAAATGAGTCATCTTAATCATTCCATCTTGGACCTTTTCTTGTAGAAGATGACAATCAATTTCTATATGCTTTGTCCTTTCATGGTAGACTGGGTTTGAACCAATATGAAGTGCTACTTAGTTATCACATTATAGATTAGCAAGATGTCAATGATTGATGTTTAAATCTTGTAGGACAGTTCTTAACCAGGTAATTTCATAATAGGTTGCGGCCATAGATCGGTATTCGGATTCTGCGCTAGACGGTGTTACTGTCATTTGTTTCTTGATTTTCCAAGAAATTAATGAACTACCAAGGAATATACAATACCCTGTAACTGACCGACGAGTGTCATGACACCTAGCCCAATCTACATCACAAAAGGCATTCAATTAAATTGAACTTTCTGTAGAAAGAAAGATTCCTTGTCCTGGTGTTTGTTTCACATATTGTAAGACACAAAGGGCTGCTTCTAAATATCGTACTCGTGGCTTGTCCATAAATTGACTTAAAACATGAACTGCATATGGTAAATTGGGTCGTGTGAAGGTTAATTAAATTAAACGCCCAACTTACTGAGGGGTAAGTTTTGTTCCATGGGAAAGAAGGCTGGTTTCACACTAAGATATCCAACATCTTCAAAGATCTCAAAAGCATATTTTCTTTGTGGAAGAGCAATGCCTTTGTTAGATTGTGTAACCTCTACACCTAGAAAATACTTTAATTATCTAAGATCCTTCAACTTAAATTGATTTTTCAGGAATGACTTGGTATCTTCAATGTCTTGTATATTGTTTCCTGCTAAGATAACATTATCTACATAAATGAGGAGAGAAGTGAATTTACCATTATGGGATCGAATGAACAAGGAATAATCAGCCTTTGATTGCTTGCAGTTGTCTTTCTTAAGAGTAGTGGAGAGTTTGATGAATCATTGATGCGAAGCTTGTTTGAGGCCGTACAATGATTTGTGAAGTTTACAAACTTGTGTCTCCCCCTTTCGTCCGAAACCAGAAAGTAAAGACATGTAAACATCTTCATCAAGTTCTCCATGTAAGAAGACATTATTGACATCGAGTTGGTGAAGATGTCAGCGTTGAGTTGAGGCCATAGCAAGGAGAAGACAAACTATCACAAGCTTTGCAACGGGAGCAAAAGTCTCACGATAGTGTAAGCCTTCGACTTGGTTTTATCCTTTTGCTACCAATCTGACTTTATAACGTTCCACAGTGCCATCAGAGTGGAGTTTTATCTTGTATACCCATTTGCACCCAACTAGATTTTTCCCAGGAGGTAATGGTTCTAGAGACCATGTGCCATTGGCTTTTAAAGCAGCAAGTTCTTGTTGCATAGCGAGACTCATTTAAGGTCACAAACTGCCTGTTTAAAAGAGGATGGTTCTTTTTCGACTGAAAGGGAAATGGTGAAGGCATGGTGTTTGGGGGATAATATATCATATGAAAGAACGTTAGATAAGGGGTAGGTGATACCTGTAGTTTAGACCGAGATAAGTAGGTGTTGTTGTAGTACGTGTCAGACGTAAAGAAGAAATTTATCGATCAGTAGCCAAGGTTGAAGAAGGTTAATCAATGGATGGAGGTGTTGGAGTTGTCATCATCATATGTTGATGAATGATGAGGTATTGGAGGTGAATCTGCAGCGGAAGATGGTGAAGGAAAAATATTCTTATGGAAAATGACATCATATGAGACAAAAACTTTACCAGTTGAGAGATCATAAACTCTGTATCCTTTTTGATCATATGGATAGCCTAAGAAAAGACATTGAGTGGCTCTAGCATCAAATTTTGTGAGACAGTGATGATGTGTTGAGGCAAAACACAAGCAACCAAACACTCGCAAATGATCATATGTAGGCTGTTTGTGAAAAGGCATTTCGAAAGGTGTTTTCCATTAAAGGAGAGGTGTGGGAGTTCGGTTGATGAGATATGTAGCAGTCAAGATAGCATCTCCCTAAAATTTCTTAGGAAGATTGGCTTGGAATAATAAGGCTCGAGCTACGTTGTAGAGGTAACAGTGTTTTCTCTCAGCTACTCCATTTTGTTGTGAAGTGGAGATGTAACTAATTTGATAAATGATAACTTTATCTAAACAAAAAATTTTCATTGTAAATTCAGGATCATTATCGCTACGAAGAATTTTAACTTCAAAGAAAAATTGTGTTTCAACAAAGCTGATGAATATGGTGATATGTGTCGAAGCATTTGATTAATGATGCATCAAATAAACCCATGTGCAACGAGTGTAATCATCAACAATTATAAGAAAATATCGTGCCCCAATAATTGTAGGAATATGGTACCCTCCCCAGATATCAACATGAATTAACTCAAAAGGTGCTTTAGTGGAAATAGAACTTAATGGAAATGGAACACGAGTTTGTTTAGCTAATGGGCAAATTGAGCAATCAGAAATATTGCAAAATTTGATGTTTGTTATTGAATGAGAAAGTAAACAAAAAGTCTTATTTGATAAATGACCAAGGCGTTGATGTCAAAGTCTCAGGGAACAAGAGGTTGGTGCAGTGGCTGTGTTGCATTTGGTGCTCCATGGAGTATCAAGATAGTATAGTCCTCCTCGCTTAGTTCCCTTCCTATTCATCTTCCCCGATCGTTGGTCCTGTATCATACAAGTACTATTAGTGAATATGGCTTCATAGTGGGAATTATGAACAAGCTTACTAATAGAATTCAGGTTTAATTTAAAGGAAGGGACACATAGCAAATCATGCAATACAAAATCAGTGAAATGAATGCTGCCTATGTGTGTGACAACGGTGATGGCTCCATTGGGTAGATGTACAGTTCAGTTGGTGACACGAGAGTTTGTGGTTAATGAATTAGTAGAGCAAACCATGTGATATGTGGCTGCTGTGTCAAGTATCCAGCACATTTCTTTGTCAATAATAGAAGCACAAAAGGTTGTACCTGAGAGATCACTCATGGCAGATACACTATCGACATGGTTGGCTATGGAATTGGACTTATCCCCAGTAAGTAGTGTGATAAGGTTCTGGTATTGTTCTGCTGTGAGAGTGAATGGTGTAAAGGTTACTAGTGTATTGGCATCTATATTATTGGCTTTGGAGGAAAAATTCATGCGCTCTTGTCGATCAGATTTGTTGCATGTAGAGCTCGTCTTTTGCAACTTTCGACATACATCAATGGTGTGGCATTGCCAACTACAATAATCACATCTGAGATGTGCTCAACATGTCTCTGAAGTGTGTCCAATTTTGTCATAAGTTCCACATTTCAAGTGAGGATTTTTTAGTTTGAAATTCTTCTCAGAGTTTCGTGAATTGTTCTTTACAGCAAAAGCTGAAGCTTCAGGTAGTGGTGTGCCTCCCTTCGATATTCCTCACTGCTTCTCATCCGAGAGAATGAGGGAATGAGCTTTGTTGACCATGGGAAGTGGATCCATGAGTAGAATCTGTCCTCGAACAGCAACATAGACTTCATTAAGTCCCATGAGGAAGTTTATGGTCTTTTGATTTTGTTGGAACTGCAAAACTTCCTTCATAATGCCACAAGTGCATGTTGGAATACAATATAATGCATCACGTTCATCCCAGAGGCCTTTTAGCTTTGTGTAATAAGCCCCAATAGTCATGTTGTCCTCTTTGCAATCATGAATGGCTTCTTCAACATGAAAAAGATAAACACTGTTAGTGCGTAAAAAGCAATCTTTTAAATCAAACCAGATTTCATGAGCACTATCATTGCGTATTATGTTTGTTCCAATATCCTGTGAGATTGAATTAAAAAGTAATGCTTTTACAAGATTGTTGTAGCGCTTCCATCATTGGAATTCTATGGTGGAAGTCTTTGCAAAACCTTCTTTGTTTTTAATGTTGAAAGCCATGAGTATGGCACGACTCCAGGTGCTGTATAATTTTCTTCATTTAACAACTATGTACTGAGTGCAAGCCCAGGTTGGTCAGAATGATGAAGGTAAAAAGGATCATTTGGATTATCGAACTTGGCCTCAGGCTTAGCTGAGTCTTGGGTTACTTGTGTGTTTTTTAATGCCATGTGTATTGGCTAAGGGAAATAGGACAATTTCTTGTGTATGAGGAGAAGAAAACAAAGGGTTCGCGAGCGTGATTGCTCTGATACCATAAAGAGAGAATGTATTTCTATTATATGTCTTATTGATAACACAAGAAATATAAATATAATACAATGAGTAATTTAGCTAAATTAGAGCATATACACTATTAGTGCCTATTTACATTCCTAAATAATTAGGAATAAATCTGGAAGCAAATCAATGACAATTAACAATTGTTGACTGTTCAAAATAGGAGGATATCCTAGATTTTGTGCATTGGTTGACTCTTAACACCTTTATTGTAGTTCACATACTCTTTAAGGTGGCTCTCGGCAAAATCCCTCGCATCCTCCAAAATGCTCTCACCTTCTTCCATGAGGAACGATGCCCCGTACAGAGACAGCAATCCCTTTTTTTCCTCATACAGACATGCTTTGAAGTTCTATTCACTATCCTTAAAGCAATTGAAAATCTGTGATTTATTACTTATATTAGATTGATGATGAAGAGTTTACTGCATATTATTGGAAATATTTCTCATACCTTACGGAACCTGATGGAGGGACATCCAAGCTTGCAATTGAAGATATAGAAGCCATGGGGCTTGGAGATGAGGTCCAAAAAGAGTCAGTTGAAGTCTTAGAGGAAGAAGAAGTTAGGCTGCACTTGTTCTTAAAGTTCCAGGTGATGTTGAGCCCATTTGGTGACTTTAAAGCTTGTGTTTTTGCACCTAATCATAGTGAGTTGTTCGAAGCCTCGGAGCAGTAGATTTTCTCACATTTAAATTGAGCTTACTTTGGTCTAATTTAACTAGTATTTGGTTTGATATAAATACTTGTTTTATTTCCTGTTTTATCTTGGCCCGGATTTGTTATTTTGGCCCAATTTAATGACTTGTTTGGTTTGTTTTATTTCCGACCTCATTTGTTGGCCAACCCTTTCATTCTTTTCACTGATCATGACTTACTAAAATATGTCCAAAGTCAAGCTAACCTAAGTCAAAAACATGCTACTTGGGTTGAATTCCTTCAATCTTTTGAATTTGTCATTAAGTATAAAAAAGGGACCACAAATGTTGTTACCGATTCTTTGTCAAGAACATTCCTTTTGTTGAGTTCAATGCATGCACATGTTGTATGTTTTGATGATATTAGGGGGATGTATGAGAGTGATAAAGATTTTGGTGAGATTTTTGCTAGGAAAAATAAGAATAATGGTGCATTTAGGGACTTTGTTTTGCATAATGGTTACTTGTTCAAAAATGGCTCTTGTTGTGCTCCAAATTGTTCTTTAAGGGAGGCAATTTTGAGAGAAGTCCATGGGGGTAGACTTGCTGGCCATCTTGGGAGAGAGAAAACCTATGAACTTGTCCATTCCAACTTCTATTGGCCAGGGATGTTTAAAGAGGTAGCTAGGCTTGTGAGTGGTTGCAACACATATAGTAGATCAAAAATGACATCCCAAGCCCACGGCCCATACACACCTTTGCCTACACCAAACAAACCTTGGGAGGATGTGAGCATGGATTTTGTGTTAGGTTTACCTAGGACTTGAAGAGGGTTTGATAGCATCATGGTTGTTGTTGACCGGTTCTCTAAAATGGCACATTTCATTCCTTGTGCTAAATCTAATGATGCTCAACATGTGATGGATTTGTATTTCCATAATATTGTTAAATTACATGGCATTCCAAGAAGTATTGTGAGTGATAGAGATGTGAAGTTTATGAGCCACTTTTGGAGAGTTTTATGGGCTAGATTAGGTACAAAACTTAAATTTAGCACTGCTTTTCACCCACAAACTGATGGCCAGACCGAAGTAGTAAATAGGTCACTTGGGGGGATTTTGAGAATTTTGTTGAGGGGGAAAACTAAGAATTGGGATGCCATGTTGCCATAAACATAATTTGCTTACAATTGTTCCAAATCAAGGTCCACATAATTTTTGCCATTTCAGATTGTTTATGGAGCTAATCCATTAACTCCTATTTCACTAATTCCATTTGTGCAAGATAAGCCTTTTCAAAGCATTATTGCGGAGAAAAGAGCTCAAGAAATTGTCAAGTTACATGAGCAGGTCCAAGAGAACATAAGGAAGCATAATGAAGCTTACATGAGGCATGCAAAGAAGAAGAAACCGGTGGAGTTCAAAGAAGGTGATCTAGTGTGGGTTTACTTGAGAAAAGAGAGGTTTGCAAAGTCAAGAAAGTCCAAGTTAAGTGACCTGGCTGATGGTCCATTCAAAGTGCTCAAAAAGATCAACAACAATGCCTACAAGATTGAGTTACCGGATCATTACCCAATGTCCAACAGTTTAAATGTAAGTGATCTAAAACTTTATGTGGAGGACACTATGATTGACTCTAATTCAGGTAATGAGGTCGGTTCTCAAGAGGGAGAGGATGATGAAGGGCCATCCAAGCTTGCAATTGAAGATATGGAAGCCATGGGGCTTGGAGATGAGGTCCAAAAAGAGTCAGTTGAAGTCTTAGAGGAAGAAGAAGATGGGCTGCACTTGTTCTTAAAGTTCCAGGTGATGTTGAGCCCATTTGGTGACTTTAAAGCTTGTGTTTTTGCACTTAATCATAGTGAGTTGTTCGAAGCCTCGGAGCAGTAGATTTTCTCACATTTAAATTGCGCTTACTTTGGTCTAATTTAACTAGTATTTGGTTTGATATAAAGACTTGTTTTATTTCCTATTTTATCTTGGCCCGGATTTGTTATTTTGGCCCGATTTAATGACTTATTTGGTTTGTTTTATTTTATCTATTTTGTAAGACTTTTATTATAGGTTTTATTTCTGTTTTAATGAGCTAAACAAACTGCAGAATAGGAAAGGTGAGGAGCTGACTTTGTGGCTACCTATTTGTTTCCTATTCAATATTGCAGAAAAAATATAAGGATAAGTCGAGATTTTCTCTCAATCTTTTGACAAGGAATTGTCTGGGTTTTGATTGTTTTTTCCAAAGAACAATCATTGGGTTTGATTATTTTCCAAAAATAATCAAAAGGGCTTGTTTGTTTGCCGAAAACATTCAATCGTTTGTGTGTTGTGCGAT
>JAOQML010024376.1:0-11528 GCA_027568935.1 Erythroxylum urbanii | reverse complement strand
ACAAAAGCCAAAGCCTTTGCTGGGAAAGAATTGAAACTAAGTTTGGAGACGAGTTCTTTTGCTGGAAAAAATTGCAAATATTTGTAGGAGCTGCATCTGCTTAAGAATCCAAATCCCAAGATCAGATCGATCACTTTTTCGACACCAAAAATTGCGCACTAGAATGGAGGAAAAGGAAAAGTGGATAAAATGCAGATGTTTTGGTAACAAAAAAGAAGACAGAAATTTAGGTTACAATAAAACAGTGTGTGAACACTGAACTGGCTTCTCTTTATGATTAGCAGATCTAACATTAAAACCTGCTAGACATTCACCGAAACGGAAAACCTCGTCAGAGCTATAAACGGCTTTTGTATCTCTCTTTTGTTCTATGTCTTTCTTTTCATTTCTTGCTTGGTCTCATTTTTTGAAAAAGAAATTTCTTTTCGGGTCCTCAAAACAGACGCTGGAAACAGCAAAAAGCAAACCTTTAAGCTCTCGAGATCTAAGGGTCAGATTTCAAAACAAGAAAAGCAGTGAGAGAGAGATGGATCAATTAGAGAAGGTAAAAGGGAGGGATTTTCGTTTTATTTATTTGTACCGTGGTACAAGGTTTGGTTGTTTTGGTGATACCTTGAACTACTGCAAAATTCGTACAGCTTTCCTCTATTGGAGAAGATGATGAGAGCAACCTCGGCATCGCAAAGAACGGAAAGCTCGTAGGCTTTCTTCAAAAGCCCATTTCTTCTTTTTGCAAAGGTCACTTGCCTGTTAATCTTGTTCTCAATCCTCTTCAACTCAACCCTACCTCTTCCCATTATGTTCTTTCTCTTACAAAGCAAAATTCTTCTGTAACCCCAAGACTTCTTCACTGATCAAAAAGCCTCTCTTGATTTTGTACACTTTGTAGCTAAACCCCTTCCATACTTATACTCTCTATCTCTCTTCCACCAACTCCTCCTCCTCTTAGCTGGGAGTGATTGCTTACACTATCAAATCTATCATAATCTCTGTCAACCACTTCAAAAACAATAAAGTTTTAATCTTTCTATTTTCTTTCTACCTTTTTCTATCTGGTTTTGTTTTGGACCCCCCTAAACAAAAAAGTCCAACTTAATTTGCTACAACAAGTTATTGGCCTGTCATCGAAATCAAAGCATTTATGGTCGTTGATAATGCGATGGGCAGTAGATCACACGGTAGACATAAACTAGAGGAATAGGAAGAACCTTGAGAAAGAGGTAAAATGGTAGCATTATATGCGAACAGGAGATGGCACGTGTTCAAATGTGAAGTGAAGTGCGTCAGATAATTCCAACTTCCTCATATGCTTTGTATAGCCACAAATCAATAGTAAAGCGTGAACACAATATGGGCCCGAAATCTCTCCTAATACTTTATAAAAAATAAAAGGATAAATTTGAGATAAAATAGAATATGCCAAGAACAAATTAGAAATTTGATTTGTGGCTATACAATTACAAATACTGATGTTCAACAACTTTTCTATGAAATTAAATTTTTATATATAAAGCGATATTTTTTATTTAGTCTTTTCGGTAAATGATATTCTTTTAAAAAGGTTATAAATAAGAAGCCAGATTTACCATTTTAAATAGTATATATATATATATAAAATAATTGAATGATAACAGTTTTGACTTTAATGGTATGTAACTAACGTACAGAATTGACTTTTAACATTAAGCTAGCTAGTATTATAAAGATCATATATTTAATTACAAAATTTTAAAATTGAGACTATTATTAGAAAATTTTCATGAAAATCTTTTTGTTATATCAAATGCGCACCCGCGCCGCATACATCACATAAATCATTATTCGGCAAAATGATGGAATAGGTCAAAATATCGACCAATTAGAAAAGTTTGATTATTCAATACCTTGAGTTAGTGAAATTGAAAAACTAATATTAATTGAAATATTTAACTTTTTTCTCATTAAAATTTCTATCCAGCTAAATAAATACGAAGATTAGGTTTAACTGGAATAAGAATCAATAATTTTTTTAAAAAATTTAATTCCAAAAGTTATTTATTGCATTTTGAAATTATTTAAACTAACCCTTTATTATATTTAATAATAATGAGTATTTATTTATTATATTTACAGAATTATTAATTCTGGTTGGAAATAACTAATTAAATTTGCTAAACTAAACATATATTTGTTTAGCATTGATACTACGATTTATTCCTATTTCAATGTAATTGTATTTTTTACCTCTAAATATTAATTCAATTAATAAAAATATTTAAATATTTAAATCAATAAAAAATAATATGGAACATTGAATAAACTTGAAAATATAAACAAGTCTGACATGAAAAGAAATAAATAAGACAATTTTTGAAAAACAGTGATAAAATAGGAGACATGATGTAAAATTATATAAAATTCTCAGTTATATTTAAGTACAGAGGCTTTTTAGGATATAGTAAAACTATAGACTTTCAATACAATGCACGCAATATATAACCTTATTAGCACACTTAGGACCTACATATCTCAATTCAATATATTGACGCGGTAAGATTGGTTATCCAATTATTACTTCACTAACGTGGTTTTTTTTTTTCCAGTCATGAATTGTTTAGGGATGAGCAAATGTCATTGCATAAAAATCCTCTAACAATGATCGATCTACCATTTTCTTCGTTTAATCCTTTCATTCCCCGCATATATACGATTTGAATCCATGTACAATTGTTACCACTAAGCATCTACGGGTTGTGTGAAGGCTGCTAGTGATTATAAGTCATCCATGACACGACATGACATGGAAACTTCATTAAAATGTATGTGGATGTCACCTATGGACAATAATGGATCTCTATTACTTATCCGCCACAAGTTGATGCTAATCCAACAAAGCAACTAATTGGTAAATTATGGAAAGAAGTTCTCCAAATACCCTGCAAGCCATGAGTCAGAGTCGCTATAAATGGTAAACTTACATATATAGCTTGCTAATCCTTCCAATTGAATTGATTGGGATGATAAAATTCGTTAGCTACATATAAGGAGAGATTTCTTTTAGTTACATTAATGTTGTTATGACTTAACCCTTTTATTGATTTTTATCCTCCAAAGCTGATACCAGTGTAATTATAAACCATGGTGAAGCGCAAACAAAACGTTGTTGATGAATTTAAATTATAGAAAAATTGGTCAAGGAAATGAATTTTCCCAAAAAAAATTTGAAGTCCGTTTTCTAAAGGAAAAGGAGGAGGAATCGCCTATTTTGGATAAAGATTCCAACCAAGAGTAACATGTTTATCAATGTGACAGCTCGAGAAGAAGTCGGCATGCCCAAGTCAAATATTTCCAATATTTATTGTGTTCGTATGGTGTGAAAAGGCAATATTCACGGGAACTTTTACAAACAATCTGGATCGTATCATCTTAGAGCTTTGAAAGGTACATACAACTGAAGCTGAATTGGTTGATTTGGTCCTTCAATTTATAACCGATAGCAGAAGGTTCTGGGATTTTGAAAGTCGAAGGTAGTCTGGTCTTCTAGGTCAAGAAAGTTGAGAAAATGCGCATCTCAGTACAAAGTTAAAGAAAAGCTCTCTCATAAGACAAAGATGATATCCTACCTAAAACATTTTTAGTTCATTGTCTCATATATTTGTTTAGAAAAACTCACTTTCCAAACTTAACCTACAAACCCTAATTCTCAATTCTCAATTGTCACCCTTATATTGCCTTTCTATTTGTTAGCGTCTAGCATATACTACCTCCTAATGTCTTCTTTATTGACCATCTTCATAATTGTCGCATTCATATAGCTCATCCGATCCCTAACGTTTCCATTTTTCTTTATAAAGGAATAACGAATGATACTGCGAAAAGTAGGTTTGTGCTAGACACAGAAGCTAGATACTTTGTTGCTGCAACCAAGTACTTGGACATAGTAATTTGAAAACTCCCATGACTAAATTACTACAGGAAATAAGGTCCAAATATTATCTATGATGTTGCATATGATCTTAAGGATATAGAGAAAATATTCCTTAAAAAAGCTTAAATCTAACTTCAAAATGATGCTGAAGAATCTTCCATGCAAGGTGTTTATAGAAAAAAGGCCTACTGGTCCCAAGTTGGAAAGAAAATACGATGGTGATGAAGTAATCTGAAGATAAAACTTATCAATGATAGATATAGTTACACCTATGAATTGGCAATAAATATAAGTTTTTTTAATAGCATATTTGTTGTATTCTTTGATTATGTTAGCTTAAATTTGACTTTTCTTTATCAAAAATGAATTGCTTGACAATCTTACATTGTAGTTAATACAATGGTCTAGATTCTTAGGTTTCCTAGTTCATTTTCTGTTTATACTCTTTTTTATTTTTTTTCATTATTGTACAAGAGTGAAGGATTGAGAAAAAGAGATAAATATAAATTTTAAAAAATTAGGGATTAAAAATTAGGGTTTATTCGTTTATTGGTTAAGTTTGGCTTAGTGTGACTTAGCCTCCAACACTAGTGAAACTCACACATACATACATATATACATACACACATACATTCATACTTATATATGTATATCTTGTCAATACTTTACTGACATCACCTTGATGTGATTAAGAATTCTATTAATTACAGGCTTTTTTGACTAGTTTTAAAAATGTTGGAGTTCTTTTAAAACACTGTTTAACTTTAATGTCTAATCTAAATTTTAGTAAAAATATTAGGATACAAAAGGGATTTTTTTTTTCCCTAGCAAGGCTCCAAGGTATCCAAAACTCCCTGTCAAGCAATCCCCCCAAAAGAATTTGGGACCTTGAAGAGCAACTCATACTGGAATTGAAGCACCTTATAATACAGCAAGCAGAATTAAAACAACAAGACAAAAGGTTCACATGGTTAACTGAAGGAGACAAAAATTCTGCCTCTTTCCACAAAACCCACAGACTCCAAAAAACCAGAGTCAAGATCAAGGCGCTGTGACTACAAACAAATGTCTGGTCCATTGACAAAAAGCACATTAAACAGGACATCACAGACTATTTCAAAGACTTTTACACAGTGGAATCAACCCAACCCACAGAGCCAAGCCCAGCCATAGCAAATTACACGGTCAGAGGTTTTTGCCCCCTATTGACAATTCCCTTAAACAAATGCTTGCAGGAAGTATTTCTATGCAGGAAATACAGCAAGCACTCAAGGAAATGCATCCTGAGAAAGCTCCAGGACCTGATGGCCTCACTGTAGCCTTTTACCAAAATAATTGGCACTCAGTGCATAAGCAGCTCACTTAGATGATAAAAGATGCCTTCAAAACTGGCAATTTCCCCCAATCGCTAAACAAAGGTATGATTGCTTTAATCCCAAAGACAATGGACCCAGAGAGGATCACACACTTCAGACCTGTCACATTAATCAACACTTGCGTCAAGATCACTACAAAAGTTCTGACTAACAGGCTAGAACAGGTACTTCCTTCCTTAATACATCAAAACCAATCTAGTTTCATGCAGGGACGGAGCATCATAGAGAGTATTTTAACAGCTCAAGAAGCAATTCATACCATGCATCACACAAAAGGTAAACACAGCTGGTTCATTATTAAACTAGACCTGGAAAAAGCTTTTGACAAGGTAAAGTGGTTTTTTATACAAGATACTCTGAGGGATGCTGACCTACCAGAAAATTTCATAAAAATAATAATGAATATACTCTCAACTGCTTCCAAAAAAGTAATTTGGGAGGGCACATTGGGACCTGAATTTAAGCCAGGTAGAGGAGTGAGACAGGGTGATCCCATTTCCCCCTATCTCTTCGTTCTATGCATGAACCGGCTCTCCTAAGCCATAGACATAAGTGTCAAAAACAAACAGTGGTTACCTCTCCTCTTTGGGAGAAGGAAAATCCCCCTCTCTCACTTACTGTTTGCCGATGATATTCTATTGTTTGCCAAAGCTACCTTACCACAGGCACAACATATAGCAAGCCTTCTAGCAGATTTTTTGTTCCATTCAGGCCAAAAAATCAATAGATCAAAGTCCAATATTTTCTTTTCTCCAAATGTCCCCCAACACATTATCAGTGACATAAGCTCCCACCTCCAGATGGACACTGTCACTGATCTGGGAATTTATTTAGGGGCTCCATTCATCCATAGTAGGGTCACTAACCAGACCCACAAAGCTACTGTTAAGAAACTTAAGAAACGAGTCCTAAAATAGAATCCAACGTAAATATCCCTCCCAGGAAGATTGACTCTATGTAAATCAGTCCTGGGAGCAACACCATCTTTCTTGATGCAGTCTACTTCCTTACTAAAGAAATCTTGTCCGGAACTAGACAAATGCTGCAGAAAATTCTTGTGGGGAGGCAACACAAATGAAAAAAAGGCTTCCCTGGTCAATTGGAATGATGTTTGCCAGCCCAAAGACAGAGGTAGACTAGGGCTCAGAAAAACCAATGAACATAATGCAGCATTGCTACTCAAACTAGCATGGGATATGCTCCAACCAGAGGAGAAACTATGGAAGGACATCTTCATGGCCAAATACAATCTCACTCCCAAGGATTTGCTCAAGCCCCTACCAAGCAAGACCTCTACACACACTTACAAGAAATTGGCCAAGCTCTGGGCCTTGCTACATAGAGGGATTAAGTGGAATCTAAAGGATGGGAAGACTGTCCTATTCTGGAAACACTACTAGCTACATCATGACATTTGCCTAAAAGACTAGGCAACACAGGCAATCTCAAATGTAGAACTTGAGTGCACAACTCTATCTTATTTGACTCCTACAGGACAGTGGGATACAACACTACTACAGGGGAAGTTGCCCACACATATCATAAACATGCTACTAGCTACACAGCCCCCACGTGAGGACCTAGGCTAAGACAGACCAACCTGGAAGTGGACTACCAATGCCATTTTTAACACAAGCTCAGCATATCAAATGCTATGTTCAAGCACATGGACCCACCAGAGTTATACTGCAAGAGTCTGTGGAAAATGGACATCCTAAGAGAATCAAAACAATACTCTGGAAGATGCTTAAAGGAGCTCTATGGACAAACAGTAGGAGGTTCAAAATAGGCATCAGCGATACAAAGCAGTGCCCTCAATGCCACCATCAGGAAACAAATCTTCATTTATTTAGAGATTGTCATAGAACAACACAATTATGGAAAACTACAAATCCCTCTCTACCATATTCATTTTGGACAGAGACATCCTTCCAAAATTGGATAGTTACTAATCTAAAATTTACCTTTTTGCAAGAGGATCACCCATGGCCTACATGGTTTGCTATCACATGCTGGAATTTATAGACAGTCCGAAACGAGAAAGTCTTCCAACAAAAAGAACTACCACAGATTGCACTACAAAACAGAATAAAAGCTCTAGTTCAGGAAAATAAACGGGCTTTTAACATCATGCATGCAAGGACTATGAAAGCAAACTTATCTAGCCCCGCCCCGAGTGAAGGCGACAGTGTAGATACCAGCTCTGACCACCATCGACTCAAAACGGATGGCACAGTCACCCGATCTATAGGAGAGGCGACATGCGGAGGCTTCTTAACCTATCCAGATGGCCAATGGCTACTGGGTTTTTCACACAATCTAGGTATTTGCTCCCCACTGGACGCTAAACTGTGGGGGATATCAAAAGGATTGGCTATAGCGGCAGCTCACGGAATAACAACGTTAACGGCCCAATCCGATTGCAAGGCGGCCATCAATCTTCTGCAATCGAAGGTGGTACCTCACGCTGCTTCATCCTTGGTCTTATAGATTAAAGCGCAAGCTCAGAGCTTCCACCACATCGTTTTCCAATTCATACAAAAGGAATGAAATGAGGTTGCAGATCTACTTGCCAAGCACGAAAATGGCGTTGGGAGCACAGAGCATAGGCATGGTCGCAGCGAAGGACGCGACAGTCTATAGCTCCATAGCCTGGATATGGAGGAAATGCATACCCCTTTCGTCACTTCTACTCACCTTAATTAAGGGATAGAATTGTGTTTTTACATTCTTTTTAGTCATTGAGCCCTCCTAAGTATTAAAAAAAATCCACATAATTATTTACCAAAACAAAATCCACATAATTAATTAAATAAGAGAACTATAAATTTTTTTGAACAAGTTTACCGAGAGTGCTAATTCATTAGTCTCTTCTTATTTATATAAATGAAGATTAGGAGTTACCAAGTCTAATTCTAAATTATAAATAATGTCTAGATTTATTTATACAATTAAATTTAATCTAATAAATCTATATTGGGATAATCAATCCTAAAGTGCTCAAACTTTGGAGATTTTTTTTATTTAGTGCCCAAGCTTTTAAATTTTGTAATTGAGTAATCAACCTTTTAAAACCTTAACAATTCAATTCAAAATATTAGTTTTTGTTGATGTGACTAATATATAAACATCTACATGATATTTAGTAGACATGCTACATAATAAAACATTACCTTTTAAACCAAATTATTAAGGTTTAAAAAAGTTGATCATTCAATTGAAAATTTTAAAAGCTTTGGTATTGAAATGAAAAAATATTAAAATATTAGAAACTTTTGAAAATATTATTCGAATCTATATATCTCATATTCAATCCATAAAGTTTTTTAAACTTCACAATTAAGTAAAACTCAATTTACATTATTTTTCTCTTTAATTGCTTTATTATATGACTCGTTAGTTCCTAATATGTTAAAAATGAATACAAGTTTTGATTTAGTTCATAACTATAATTAGGGGAATTAAATATCTTTTTAATTGATCTTTAAATTTTAATTACATAATTTATAATCATATATTAAAATTGAAATCTAGTAACACATCACGATCACCTAATTATTAGGAATGTCAAAGTGGTTTAACTAACGTATCTATGCATGGTAATAATATATAATTTAATTATTTCATCATCTAATGTTCCAATTAAATATAGAGTATGAAATTACGTTGTATCATATATAACATTTAATCATGTTTTTTCCTTGCAAATTAGGAATCTATTTCTAGTTAACAGTTGAAAACTCATTTTCAAATCTCAATTTACTTTAACTAGAGAATTGCTAAATCATTACTAGTTAAGAATAATAAAACACATCCATCACAACTTTAGGGTAATTAATAACTTATTAATCTACATAACTACTTTCATATAGTTCATACTATATCTAAGTACTACTAATTTAGCTATCATAAATAGAATATATCATAAGTAGAATCAAAATATAATAATTTATATATGCAATACTTTGGTAATTTTAAATTTAAAAATTTATCATACAACTATCACATTGACAATGACAATATTAAAATATACATTAGTAATATTCCATTAGCGATTCTCATTAGTATGGCAGTGAACTTATTCTCATTAGTATGTCAATGAACTTATTCTCTTATAAACACTTATAAATTAGTTTAAGTATCTTCATATTTTAATTTATAAGACCAACTATTTTTTATAAGATAAAAACATAATCTATATCAATTATACCATTTTAATATTTTGTCTTAGTGAAACTATAGTATCAAAGCTTTTTAATTATTTAATTTGATAAGCTGATCAGGCCTATTTTGATGAAATTATAAGAGTTTTATGATTTCTATTTGTCGTCTACTTGTTTTCCTAAAAAAACCCTTGACTTGTTTGTTGTGATTATTATCTTCAAACTTATATGCTTTCTTTTATTTCTTAAAAAAAAATGTACATGTTCTATTCCAATCCTTTATTTGGAATCTACCAAGTCATTCATTTTCTCTATTTAAAGCCTGAAATACATAGGATGTATATGGTTTGTTAATTGTTGATTAACTAAAGTAATTAATTACAAAAATTAAATTAGAAATGGGTCACAACCGTAACATTCCACTTTCATAGAGCATATGCTCGAGCATACCAACGAATATTCGAGAACATACTCTACGAGAATGGCATGTTAAGACATTGCACTTCAGAATTCACACATTCATTGTACAACAGTTAAGAAATACAATTCTTGATACAAAATAACTGAAGACATTTGTAGGTACAACTGATCTCAACCACTAACTTATGTCCATATGCAAAAGCTACTTCAACTAGATTAGCTAGATTCCTTCTGAGCATGAGAAAACAATGTTGCAATTTTGATGCATTTGCAAACTCAGTGAGAGAACCATCATCAATGTGCTCACTCATATCAAAGTATAAGGGCAATTTATAATCCAATTCACAAGCAAATCATATCATACAATATTAAACATTACATCACATTTTATCATGATTCAATAAGTACAACTTGTGTACAATATTTCGCATCACTATTTCAGAACAATCCAATAATTTATTTCAATCATCCATATGATACATATCAAGTCATATATGCAAATGCACATGTGACTCCATTCATTTTTATTTTGTTATGACCGAGCACCTATTTACTATCCCATTTTTGTTGTAAATATCGGACTCATTTCATTTACTGTCCTGTACCCATGGTGGATACTAGGCTCATTAATAACTGAGCATGTGGCTCTTTGTGCACATTTCTGAGCTTAAAGCTCATTTTCATGTTAGTTACTCCGGTCACAACTCCTTTATCTGATCATGTATATCAATGTGATGCATCATTCCATATGTCATGTTTCATTACCTTTCATTCCTGTGTACTTCTATCACATGTATCAAATTCATCGGATCTAAGTCTGGTAATTCACATTCAATTTGCTCACACATTTCATATTCCTTTCGACATTTCACATTCAATTATGCTCACATTTTATATTTATTCCAGCATTTCACAGTTAATTGTTCTCACATTTCATATTCAGCATATAAATCAGATGAAAACACATATAATTGAGTATACACATCTAGGTTAACTCAAAATACGTTCCAGATAAACTATTGCCTTGAAGATATGGCAATGTTTGGATGCTGACGTTTAATTTGTGCTTCTTTAGTCATACAATACACACATATTTTACAGATTACTAAGTTGATCAATCATATAAATATTCAATCATGACATGTATATGTGCATATTCAACGCATGCTCAATTGAATTTTTGGGTATGTATCCTTATTCACAAATCTTAACCATTCATACATCATAGCTTGGATATAACTAGTTTGCAATTAGGTTTATAACTTAAGTAAGCTTGATTTATTCATCAATCACATACGTTCATATAATTATCCAATTCTCACTCACAACTACTTCATGTTCTCCAATGTTCATTCATTTGTATCTAATACACATTACTCATATCCGTTGAATCATATTTGCATTCATAAGAACATCATAATTCGTTTAACAAATCAAATTTTCATATTTCAATACATTGATATCAAGACAATTCATTCCTTAAGTTATGACATCAATTAACAACCTAAACTTATCAAACCCTTAATCAATGAATCAAGCAACAATTTGTTAGTAGTGTGCCCTAGGCCAATGGTCATATATGACGTTTGTACTGACATTCTGACTTATTAATAATATATTATGAGGTATTCTTTTAAATTTGCATGTATATTGTTTATGTAA
>JAOQML010024324.1:0-11530 GCA_027568935.1 Erythroxylum urbanii | reverse complement strand
AAAAAATCTTAACATTAACTAACCCTCACTTATGTACACCCCCACACATAGAATTTTATACATCCATAAACTCAACAATCACAAATGTTTCACTAGCTTTATGGCTTGGGTAGGACATTTGGTTAAGTATAAAGCATGTAATGTAGTTGATACAAAAAGAAAGACTAATAAGGCTCAAAATGGGCTTATTAAAAAGGAAAATCATATAATGGGAAAGCTATTTGGCTAATGTAGTTTATGAAATAAAGAATGCCTAATCATTTTCATGTTAATGCGTGTGATAAAAATCTGGTCTCGAATAGAAATTCAACACAAAATCAAGAGATATATGTTATGAAGGTGAGACATTATCAAAAGACAATGAGACTGATATGGATCAAGATTATCAAGCTCCTCTTCACTTTGTAAGGTTTCTGTGGTAATATCCATCGAGTACTCCTTAGGTTGATATAGTTGCATCTCTTTGCTTTGTGATGCTAGTCAGTTGATTGCTTTCATCAATTGATCTTCCTGGCTTGTCAAGTTCTGGATTCTAGAACTTGTTTCTTGATAGAATTGCAAAGTATTAGCAACAAACACATTAACTAATTCTTCCAAGGATGTACCTGAGTCTTGATAGGAAGCTTTTGGTATGTACGGGAATTACTGTGCTTCTTGCAAACTATCATGGAAGTAATTCAATTGATTATCCCATCCATAACAAAAGTTAAGTTGATTAGTCCAAACATCGTTATAGGATTGAGAATATGAATTAAAGAAAAAAGTACTCCCATCCATGTCAAATTTAATTTTTAAATTTTTTAAATAAAAATGAAACAAAAAAAGAAAAGATTACGAAATAACTGAAAAGAAACTAATTACAAACAAATATATACAAAACACTAATTAAAATCAATAACAAAAACTAAACACTGCACTCCCTTGACAATGACACCAAAATTGACAGGTTGGTCGTAATGCTAGTCAAAATAAAATAACTAGACTATTACTGTAGCGGTGGTGAGTCTAGGTCGATTTTACAGTGAGTGTGTGTAAAGTTTATTAAATGAAATTAACTAGTGTTTAGGTTTAACAAGGGGGTTTTGGATTTAATAAGAAAATAAAATAAAATAAACCTAATGAAAACAAATTAAAGAAAATATGCAAAAATGATAAAATTGGGAAATTTGGTAGGGATTCGGCTCTTTGATTCAATCTCGGCCTACACCCTAATTAACCATAATTTATTGATTTGTTGTTCTTTTACCTCTCTTAGCAATTATCAATCATAGAGTAATAACAAGCTCTTTTAGTCCCGATTTTTCCTTCGATCTTAGTTAATTACAAAGCGCTCGTTAATTAACCTTATCTATCGGGAAACCTAGAATAAGCTCTCTAAGTTTAGCCGAACAACCACCTTACGAATAAGAAAAATAGATCAATCTAGGTAATACTCACACAAGCTCGGATTATTTAACCTTAATTTACTATTTTCTTGTAGTGCTTGTTATGTTATCTCTAATGATTCGGAACCATTAGTCGCTACACATGAATTGGGAATGCAATGATTACGCATTGCATTCAATTCTAGCAATGGGTTTTCATGAAAAACAATTCAATAGAGCATTAAAATCATCATCATTTAAATACCTAATAAATCCATATAAGATAACATAATTAATTTCTAATGAGAGAAAGAAACAACAAAATAATAAAAAAATACTTAACCTGAGTCATCGGCATCGATGTCACCTCTGAACTGGTGTCGGGTACTTAGCCTTTCATAGGTCTCCTAAGAAAATGCTTCAGCCCCATGAAAATTACCCTAGCCGAAATGTAACATCCCATTCCCATTTGACACATGTCCGTATGCCCTTCGGACGAACATGCACATGCCCGATAGAAATGGCGTGCTAATTATTTCTCCATCACTATATCACGTGGCATTTTAATTAAAATCATAAATAACACAATGTCTAAAATCAAAAAATTTCTCATTTCATTTCATAAACCATAATTTCCAATGTAGCAGTATATCCATCGTCCATGTTTATACAATATCAACCTATCAGAGTCTACAGCTCTATCTCCAAAGTATGCTACATACATGAAGAATTAAAAAAATTAAAACTAATCCTTCAGTCCCAGCTAACCGACCTTTTAGCCATGTCTTTTATCTAAAAGTTTTACAAAATCTCTTCTAAGCAGTCTTAGAATCTAAGTTGTCCCTCTCTCGAACCTGAAAATGTTAAGGTTGCAATTTGGTTGAGTTTTGCAAACTCAGTTGAGTAACCATCCTCGATGGGTCACTCTTGTCATGAAACATAACAATTCATGTTATGATATAATTCGTATCATCTCAATTATCATCATTTAATATCACAAAACACTTTGTTCACAATTGTCACACTTCAAAATCCATACAATTCATTATTTCATTGTGATCATGCAAAACATATTCATTGATAAGCATTCAAACATTTCATACAATAAAAGTCCTTAAAACGTTGCAATTGTTCAATTTTTTCATATCATATATGTATGTAATGTTTATGAGACTCAAATTTATTTATTACATTGTTGTAAACGAGTGCCTTTTTCACTGTTCCATATTTGATGTAGATACCGGTCTCATTCATACTATCCCTTATTTATTGGGGATACATGGCTCATTATACATGTTGAACCATTGGCTCTTACCATAAATGTCTGAGCTTTAAGCTCTTTCTCACTGGCGACTCCGGTCACAAATGTCTTTATATTTCACGTATTCATAGAATAAAATGCATTACACATATTCAATCATCATATTCAGTCCACTACATTTGCATTCACTTTCTCATTCACACTGGTCATCGGACTTAGTCCGGAATTTAACATATAAGTTGAGAAAATATTTATTCAATCACATTCATATTCAAGGAACACTTCTAATGTATTATTCATGCATCAAACACCTCGAACATTGTATGTCCAGAAATCAGTACAAATACATCACATATCAATTCAATTCAGAATCAAACAAATAATCAAGGTGAGAACATCATAGGTGACTCACAATTGCTCCCCTTTAGCTTATTGCCTTGAAGCCCTAGCAATGTCTGGAAGTGGTTGCTCAACCTGCTGTTCTATATGCAATCACAAAAATTTTCACATTACTACATTGCACATTCAAATGAATAAGCAAATTTATAGATGTATCATATATTATGCATATTCAATGACAAATTCTCGGGTATGTTTCTTTAATACACTTTATAAACAATTTACAACACCTTTTAACCATTCTTTCCTCCAAAATACACTTTACTCACCTTCATCCTTTCATTCAACATCAAATAGATTCATTTAAGCTCTTATTTAAACCTTATACCTCATATGGAACTACAGTAGCATTGGTTGGTTCAAATTTCACTTAAAAGACAACTCTTTTTCTCAGGACAAAATTTTAGGTCAGTTTTGTATGACCATTATAACCTATAAAATAGCAAAATCTTCTTGTAATCAAATATTCCTATATGTCTTAAGTATCTAATGACATTAAATTCGTGCATTTTGGTTCAGTATTATGCAAGTTATAACCAAAATACTATCGAATGTTCTCATGCCTCGACAGCACATAGTTCTCAACTTCAAGTCAAATTTCAAGACCCTTAAGGACATAATTCAAATTCAATCCCTTCCTTATATTTGTAGCTGTATGTTTAATCTAGATCAAAATTCATCTAATTTGGATATTCAAAGATCAAGATATGGTCAAAATAGAGATGCATATTCAGTAAAAACACTCCAAATAACATACTCCAGCACACTACATTGCCAAAATTCTATCATTTCTTTATCATTTCAAGTTGATGATTCAGTTATACCTCAATTTTTACTTCAGTAGTCTTTATACACAATTCACAATTTCATGATTAACTACAACCCAAAAACAGAACCTATTTCCATACTTTTCTATATCATATTGTCTGCAATTTTGTCTACTTCAGTAATCTTCATTTAACTCCAATTATCACACTTTCTGCACATTTTCTACTTCACTAATTTTCATTAAACTCCTTCATCACTTTACTTGTATCATATAAATTGCTTCTTCCTACACCACTAACGCATGTATCCATTTATAAACATTAAAACATGATCAAAATGTCATTAATGCTACTTAAAAAATTTAAAGCATAACTTACTTGATTCAGCAAAATTCCCGTAGTTGAGAGTGGACATAAGAGATTTAGGTGGATAGAGAAAAATAAGAATAGAGAGAAGCAAAACAGCATATGGACTGAAGTGTTTACTTTGCAAGGTGTAACATTGATTTGAGAATTAAAAGCCAAATACACAAAAATGAACCAACTAGATGTTTCGGTGATGGATGAACAAGTGGAGTGTTTTAGTGGAGGGTGATTTCGATGAAGAAAAAACAAGAGAGCTGCAGAAAATTCCATACAAAAATGTGACTAGGTGCCTAAATGATACATTGCGATATGTCACCAATGCATGTAACTCATTTGTCATCCATGTAAGGCTACCATATGTCACACTTCCGTTTGTCTCTTATTTCTACATTTTTCCTAGTCCAAAATACCCCAAACTTTTAGAAATTTTCAAAATGTCCAAAATGTCACCAAAAATGCTAAATCAATTTTTATACATACCAATTCAATTTTCAAGACAAATAATCCATAATTCACATTTTAATAGCATTAAAATCACTTATTCTCAGAAAATGTCAATGAATGCATGTAGAATTATTTTAATGAGTGTCAACATAATTTACGTGTATGAGTATTCCATATGATGCATGAAATGTACTTCTAAATTTATATGCATGAAATGTACTTCTAAATTCTTAATAAACTCTAGTGTACAGTATCCTAGGGTTCTAACCCTTATCATAGAATAATGAGATGTTACAATTCTCCTCTCCTTATGAAATTTTGTCCTCGAAAATCTTACCTGATTGATGAAATAGGTGGGGATATTGCTTTCTCATGTGCTCCTCTGTTTCTCAAGTTGCTTCCTCACTCGAGTGATTTTTTCACAGGACTTTTACTAATGAAATTACCTGATTCCTCAACTATTTTGTCTGATATACACTATCTTGACCGGTTCCTCAACATAACTCAAATTGCTCGTAACTTCAATCTCTTAAGCAAACAATACATGCATTGGATCCGACCTATATCTCCCTGTGCATACTCACGTGGAATATATTATGTATCTGAGACATCTCAATTGGTAAGGCTAATCTATACGTCAATGGTCCTACCCTCTTAAGAATTTAATAAGGACCAATATACCCAGGGCTCAAGTTGCCCTTCTTTCCAAATCTTAACACTCCTCGCTAAGGCAAGACTTTCAGAAATACTTTGCTGTATTCCATATCCTTTCTGTGCTGATCTACTTAACTCTTCTGTCTATCTTGTATTGCTTTTATTTGGCTTCGAATCAGTTTCACCTTATCCACAGTATCTTGTATCAATTCTGGATCTTCTATCATTCTCAAACCTTCTTCATCCCAATATAGAAGTGATCAACATTTTGTGCCATATAATGTCTCATAAGGTGCCATACTGATCTACTGTGGTAGTGGTTATTGTAAGCAAATTCAATCAAGGCTATATACTGATCCCAAGCTCCTTGAAACTCTAATACGCATACTCTAAGCATATCCTCAATAGTCTTGATTGTCCTCTCACTCTGCCTATCTATTTAAGGATGAAATGCAATACTGAAGTTCAACTTTATACCCATAACTGACTGTGGGCTCTTCCAAAATCTCGAAGTAAATCTGGGATCCCAGTCCGATATTATAGACACTAGAACCCCTTATAGTTTCAGTACCTCATTCACATACCTCTGTGCCAACTACTTTAGTGAGCTATTCTCTCTTACTGGTAAGAAATGGGCCGACTTAGTCAATTGGTCCACTACAACCCACATAGCATCATTTTGTCTTGAAGTTTTAGGCAATCCCATAATGAAATCCATTGTGATTCGTTCCCATTTTCACTCCAGAATAGGTAATGAATGAAGCTTCCCAATTGGAGCCTGATGTTCAGTCTTAATCTGTTAACAAATCAAACACTTAGTGAAATAATCTAGTACTTGTTTGTTTATCCTTGGCCAACAGAAATGTTGCTTAAGTGTATTATACATCTTGGTAGTACCAGGATGTATAACATAAGCTGCTATATCCGCTTCCTTTAGGATTTCCTTTATCAATTCATCCACATTAGTCACACACAACCTTTGTTTTAACCACAATGTTTCATCTCTCAATTCAAATTCAAAATCTGGATTCATCTTAATTTTCTCAATCAGTTTCACTATTTCAAGATCTTTACTTTAAACTCTTCTAATCCTGTCATACAACATTGGTCTCAACTTTAGTGTGACTATCAATATTTCATTTTTCTCTAGATTCAACTCTATATTCAAAGATGTCAATTGAATGAAGCTTGGTAACCTCGACAACTGAATTTGAGCTACACTACTATTCGACTTCCTAGTCGATGCATCTGCCATTATATTAGCTTTCCTCGGATGATACTCAATTGTACAGTTATAATCTTTTAATAACCCAATCCATCTTCTCTGTCTCATGCTCAACTCCTTCTAACTTAGCAGATACCTCAAGCTCTTATGATCAGTGTATATTTGGAATGTCTCTCTATATAAATAATGTCTCTATATCTTTAGAGCAAAGGCTACTGCTGCAAGCTCTAAATCATGTACCAGATAGTTCATCTCGTGAGACCTTAATTGTCTCGATGCATTGGCTATTACCTTGTCATACTACGTCAACACACATCCTAATCCTTGATGCGAAGCATTACTGTATACTATATAACCACCAGTTCCTGATGGAATAGTCAACATTGGTACTGTAGTTAACCGATGATTTAGTTCTTCAAAACTTCTCTGACACTCATCATTCCATCCAAAGACCACATTCTTCCTTAGAAGTTTAGTCGGAGGGGCTGAGATCAAAGAAAACCCCTCAACAAACCTTCAGTAATATTTGGCTAATCCCAAGAAACTCTAGCTTTCAGACACATTCTTCGGAGCCTCTCATTTAATTACTGCCTCTATCTTCATTAGATCCACTTGAATACCTTGCCCATTTATTATATGACCTAAAAATAATACTTATGTTGGCCTCGGGTCTCGGTCCTTATTTCATGGCGATAAGGTGCCAAAATTGGGGGAATTTTAAAATAAAATAAATAAAACTACGATAAAGATAAAAAGAACTCATGGTGGGAGTAAAAATAATTACACAATAATAAAAATAAAATAGACATGAAAATAAATCGGATTGGGAGTCGAACAAATAAACAAACCAATAATAAATAAAATAAAAAAAGAGAAGTGAAAAAGTCACAGGCGTGACTTTAAAAATGTCACAGGCATGAGAGGGGGCAAAGATCGCGACTTTTGGTGAATAGTGGGGTTCATCGCGATCGTACATTCACGACTGCACACTCCTACTTCAATTTATCATAACTTTCAATGCTAAAGTCCAAAAATTATAAACTTTATATTGTTAGAAAGCTAAGAGAAAGAGCTACAACTTTGATGAAAACAATTTTATCTACTTGCCTATATCAATACAGTTTATTCATTAAAAATTCAGAACATATTTTCATTCCGTTATTCTATTATTTTCCTCATCTGTCAATATATACTTCTATGCAATTTCTAAAGACTTGAAACCAACAGCACAATCCATACATACAAAACTCCCAGTTTAACCATTTGCTTAAGAAGATCAATCCAAAAGCCATCAAACATCTCACACTGTATTTCTAACTGAAGTTAACAACTTAACAGAGAAAAGGATTTCATTCATTTCTGCCCAAGACAGAATTTCATCTCTCAAATGCTGCAAAGTTTATACATAACCTCCGTTACATATTCAGAGTTAGCACATTTGCATAATACAAAAAAATATATAATCATGAATGCTCATTTTTGATATGTCTATAAAATACCAAAATTTTTTGAACTAACTTAGTTATAAAAATAGAAATTCTTGGAGTCAGTCGAAGTTATTGCAAGGTTCAATGTTTATCTGCTATTTCTGAACCTGAGGAGTGGAAAGATAATGGGGTGTGCTGGGAAGCTTAGTGGCTAATATGTTTATAGCCAGTGATAACGTACCACAAACAAAATCAAACATATAGACACACACACACACACACACATATGTGTGTGTGTGATATATATATATATATATATGTATGTATGTATGTATGTATGTATGTATGTATGTATGTATTCATTTTATATTAGTCTTAGCAAATCGCATAAATCAGATCATATAATCATTTAATAATCAAATCATAACACGCAATTATGCTTTATGTTCAACAATTCAAGATGCAATGCACAAACATAATGGCTCGAAAGAATCCCATAAAACAGAATGGCGAAATCGAAGTTTAAACTATGAATAGAATGAGTCCATTTTTTAGAGATCATGTGCCATAAGTGGGTAGTTGGGAGAAGGCTTTAGGTCAACGTGCACGTGACAAACAAAATGGTAGTACTCTTACCCACACAAGCAAATTTCTGATGCTTACATATTTCATATCATATTCATATTTTCTTACTTTTTGAAATTTTTCTGTTTTTCATTAACATCAAAGCAGTAGAATTCTTACAAGGAAAACATGATATTAACTTCACAGAACATTTTTCCCACATTTACAATGATTCAAGACAAGCATTTATATGCACAAAATCAAATAATACAGCCCATTATGATAAAATCTATAAACATATTACCCACCTCCTTACTTATAAATCCAAGCTCAAGTTTGTTATTCCTCTTGCTCTTGATTTCGAAGTTCTTAGTTCCTTTCAAACAAACATATTTTCATTCAATCAACATACACGAATATAATTTCCATAAAGCCATATTATCCAAAAATAAGCTTTATCTAGGCTAAAAGAACTAAGATATAGTTAGAAATCTATAAAGATATAAGAAAACAAATTTCTTGGTTCTCTTCTTTCTCTCTTCAATTTCAATATAAAACCTACTTTCACTAGTTTCTTCTTTTACTAAAGCAAGAAGAAAACCATTATTAATATTTCTTGTAATATCTCTTTAATATAAGCCCTTTTTGGGGATTTCAATACCAAATTAATAGTAAGAGAACCTCTTGGGGGTCTATTAAATGAGACCTTATGATAGGATTGAAGCATCTTATATTTTCTTATGTATTTCAATGTCTTTTGAATCCTATTATTGTGTTTAAATACTCAATTTATGTTCATCTTGTGTTTCCATATAGATTAAATGAGTGAACACAATATTTGCTAAAAGGAAGAAGTTTGATAAAGTTTGGAGAGCCATCCATAGAGGAGAAACGATGAAGGGCATTCAGAGGAGAATTGGAGAAGACCCGAGAAATAAACAGGGCCACGATTGTGACAAATATGCCACAATCATGATAGAAGCTTGAGCACATGGCCACGATTATGGGGAGTCAGCCACAATCGTGATAGAGAGCAGATAAATTGGCCACGATCGTACACTAAAGGACATGATCGTAGCCTATGCATAGATAAATACGAACTACCTTCCAAACTTAAGTTTTGAGGGACTTTTTGGACTTTTGAGGTAGAGAAAGATCCTAAGTTTTACCCTATATGGAAGATACTACATAAAGAAAGAGAGGAGGACCTAGAGGGAGGCTACACAATCTGCCACTTTTGAAAAACTTCAAGAAGAGAGAAGGAAGGAGCAGAGAAGTTTTTGTTATTTTCTTTATGCTTAGCTAGTTTATTTCATTTTCAAGTCTTTATCTTCATATGTCTTAATCTATTCATTCCATTAGTTTAGAGGTTTCTTAGTGTTAATCACGTTTTTACATATGTTAGAATATTTATAGTGAATTTTTGATTGATTTTATAGTTGAAACTCATGAATTTTATAATGAACCTTTGAGATATATCAATTATGTTTATTCTTGCAATTTTCAATTTTTAGTCTTGGTTGTTTTAGTTTATTTATATGTTTTTGCATATTTGAATTTATTTTTTATTTGAATGTTTAATGGTTTATGTTATGGGTTTTTGTTTATTTGTGATGTTTTTGATTAATTTATACTCAATAGTTAGGATCTATGTATGTTCTTAGGTTTATGATCAATTAATTTGGGTTTGTACACAAGTTGCGTGTTCTGGAATTTTCATTCTGACGTAATTAGTTCAGATTTTGTAATTTGGGTTATGATTAGTTATTTATTAGCATAAAGAGTTTTGATTTCCATTAAGTTAGTGTTGAAGTTTGGTTTTTACTACTTCATTTATTTTCAGCCTTTGTTTTATTTGAGTAAATGTGAGTTTTGTCTATTTAATGTCTATTTTGCTTGATATGAACATGTGTGGCTAGACTACTTAGGGGTTTAGAGATATTATAAGAGTGAAGGGATGGAAATTGTAAGAATGAATTTGAACTTGTTTTAAATTGGTACTTGTATGTCTAGGTTGGTTTCAGATTTAGGATAAATGTCATGAATTAGGAATTACCTATAGGCTTGATCATCCTTTAAGTAATTTTCTAATTTGAAAGCTAGGGTTGAGCGTGTGATATGTAATAGTCCATAGTGATTCTCGGAAGTAGCAATAGGTTAGTTGAATTTGTCAGGATACGTAATCAACTAATCTAGGCTCCCATACCTTTAGGTTACACCTTCTGAGCTTGTGAGTAGGTGGCCTAAGTTAGTTATTTGTTAGGACGTGATGCATCTTTGCTATTAAAGTTAGAGAGCCTACTTTAGGTTATAGTAGAGATCGGGAGCAATTATAGAGCTTATTAGTTTTGCCTATTTTAGATAAATTAAAAGGTTCGAGAGCTTAATCGAGTCCGTAGGCTAACTCTATGATAAGAGTATCTTTTATTTAGATTCAAGGATCAATGAACTTCCCAAAATCCCAAAGATATCTCCAACCCACTTCTTTACCATTGTTATTAGACTTTTCTAAATTTGCTTTGTGCTTGTCTTTTTGATTACATTCATTGCATATTAGTTGTCTCGTCTTTATTAGATCAAGGAGTTTTGTTTTCTTTTTTTACAACATTTGAAATAGCATTTGCATCCTAGCTCTCTGTGGTTCGACCCTAGCTCACCATTTACTGCATAGTTTGGTCGTTAGGAATCTATTATTTGGTAGTTAACAATAAGCTATCAAATTTTTGGCACTGTTATCGGGGAGTTGGCATGTGATAATTGTTATTTCTTATGTTATTTTTATTTTGTTTTTATTGTTCTTGTTCATTCTTTCATCAGTCTGCATGTCCCATAGTTCCTCAAAACACATTCATTTGCGCAAATTTGCTAAGGAAAATAAAAGTTCATTACTCTCTCCACTTAACCCTTTCTCTTTTTTATCTTATTATAGGTCGCACCATATTTCGTCAGCGAGAACAAGGAACCATACAAACCTTCTTGGGAGTGGTCGTTCCTTATCCTTTGAAGAAGAAGTTAATGGTATTTCAGACGCAATAAAGGAAATTATGGAACCCCATCAG
>JAOQML010024285.1:0-11530 GCA_027568935.1 Erythroxylum urbanii | reverse complement strand
CCATCTTCTCGGCAGACTTCTGAGAATCTTCCTCACATGGTCTTGATTATCGTAGATTCTCCCAAGAGCTTTAAGTCTATTAATGATAGTTTGAAATTGTCCAAACATCTGATCAACAGTCTTGTCTTCCTGCATTTTAAATAGCTCATGCTGGTGTACAAGAATACTAATCTTGGACTCTTTGACCTAGTTTGTGCCTTCAAGTGTAATGGATAGATTGTCCCACATCTCCTTCGCTATCTCGCATCTATGAACTTTATCATATTCACTTATACTTAATGCACAACTCAGAAAGAACTTGGCCTTTGAATTTAATTGAAATCTAGTTTTGTGATCAACTGACCATCTATTGCGAGGAATGGCATTTCCTTCATCATCTACTGGTTCATATGGTCCATTCTCGATGATATCCCAAAGATCAATATGTGTGGATTCTATTAAGAGCCACATCTTGTCCTTCCAATAATGATAATCTTCACCATTGAACACAGGAGGTCTTGTGACGAAGGCACCTTCAGCTACAAAAACATGTTATTCTGCCATAGATCTTTGTCCTCACTTCGTAAAGGTGGTTCTAGGAAACCGATCTTTGATAGCAATTGAGGTAAATCACACGTTAGTATAGACTTTACGTACAAGAAACTCGATACACAAGAAGGGAGGGTTGAATGGTGTATCCTTTTTGTGAATATAAAATCTTGCTAAGAACTTCTCTTTCTTGTTAAAAAGATATCACATAATTTATATGAAAATTATTATATAGTTAAATCGCAAATAACTTCTATATAATTGTTTAATAACAAAATAAACTGAAGTAAAGGATAAAGGATAGGCGCTATGATTTTTATACTAGTTCACCCCAAACTGTGGGCTACGTCCAGTCCTCAGAGTTCATCTGAATGTTTCACTATACTCCAAACAATTACAAGTATTCTTTCTTCCCTTCCAAAGCCTCTTCAGGTCTCTTACAAAGTATTCTTTTAGCTATCTTAGCCTCTCCAGGCTATCAGCCTTTTCTTTCTCTCACTAGAAAAAGATTGTGAGCTTTTGTTACAGTAGGGTTAGCTCTCTTCGTATCGCACTACAGAATTTCTCTTTTTTAAGTAAGCACTAAACGCTTAAAGATTACTGATTTCTGAATCATAAGATTTGTAAGAATTTTCTCTAACCTTGTAACATCTTCTACTACAACTAGTATTTATAGCCTTCGTCTCTAACTGCTTCTTCATTTTTGATAACCGCTTCTTGATTCTTGATAACTGTCATTTAGTTGAGCTTTGTAACTAACTCTAACTAAATAACTGTTCTGACGTGCTAATGTATCTTCATGGTATCGTCTATGTCTTCTTTGCATCTGTATTGTCTTTGCGTCTGTGTTTATGTTTTGACGTCGGGTCTGCGTCTGCGTCTGCGTCTGTGTTTATATTGTCTTTGCGTCTGCGTCTATATTGTCTTTGCGTCTGCGTCTATATTGTTTTTGCGTCTATGTTGACTTTGCGTCTGCGTCTATGTTGACTTTGTGTCTACGTCTGCATTGTGTTTGCGTCTATATTTTGACTTTGTGTCCGCGTCTGTGTTGTGTTTGCGTCTTTGTGGTCTTTGCGTCTATGTTTCCTTCTGTGTCTGTGTTCTGTTCTTTGTCTGCACACTTAACACACTTGTCAAAAACGTTCATTTCTTCCTAACATTATTATTATTTGATTTTCATCAAAATTAATCATCGTAAAGTCCTCTTAACTTAACACTAAACTCAACTTCGGCTTTTTTATCTTTGATTTAATAAAATCTGATTGTTTTTACGTTTATTGGATTTATTGTGATTGAGTTCTATGATTGCATAATTCGGTAATAAACTAATAGGTTGAATAAAATGAAAAGCTATTAAATTGGGCTAATGAGAGTTGGGTTATTTAGTAAGAATAAGAAATTAATCAAATCGATAATTATGTGAAGAGAGACCTCGCATAGGTTCCCGATAGTTTTTTTAGATAACTTCATATCTAACTAGGGTTTGGATAAATTGTTAATTGAGAGATTGCAATTCCCATAATTTGATTAGGGTTTATAAATTAAAGTTAATGGTTATAACTTGAGAGAGAGTAATCAACCCTATGACCGTTTAGAACTAATAATCCAGTAATTCATAATTGATTAGGTTAACATTAAAGATAGGTAAAATTCCCCTTTCTCTCAATTGGAAGTTTTCCTAGGTTAATTCTTGAGTGCGTTGCAATTTCTATATTGTTAATGATTTCGTAATTGATTCTTGAATTGATTTGTTGGATTGAATTGCATTCTTGTTTTGGTTTTGTTACATTTGATTTTTTACATTTGTTTTGGCCTTAGACTTTAGGATTAGATTATCCCTCCTTATGAGATTGACACCTTAGGTACTACATGAATAATCCGTGCGCTCGTAGATTATAAAAGTTAATTATTTAAAAGTTAAATATATCAAAAAACCCCGATCAAGTTTTTTAGCGCCATTGTTGGGGAGGTGATTAGTTTAGTTCCTTTGATTAAGGCTTTTTCACTATCTTTTGTGTTAAAAAAATTGGGGCATAAAGTAGAGATGTAGTGAGACATTTTAGAGTGAGTACGAGACATCTGAAGAGCTAGATGCTAAGAAGAAATGGAAAGAAAAATGACGGAGGATAGATATTATAGGGAGCAATGAACTTTTGTGAACCACAATGAGGCATATTATGGTTGGGGAAGTAACGATCCTTATTGGCATATGTACACTCCTGAGTGGCAGAACCACCTAGATTAATATCATCCAACAATGCAAGTAATCATATGGGACATTAAGACCTATTTGAATTTCAGTAAGATGAGTCTAATTCATAGGATTACAAATTGGAAAAAATCATGGATAGGCTAACAAAGAACCAGAAGAGACTGGAAGAGAAATTTAATCAAGTAATAGAAAATCATGTCACTTCAATTCATAACTTGGAGATTTAAGTAAGATAGCTTTCTCATGAATTTTGTAATAAAAGTGTGGAAGACTCTTTGAGCAATATGGAATTATATCAACGAGAGAAAAATGAGGCTATCACACTTAGAAATAGAGATGAACAAGAAGAACCAGTGGAAGACCATACTAAACTCGACCTTATGGAAGACCAAGAAATTAAAAAAGAAAATGAAGAAAAGGATGAAAACCCTCCCTATTATTCACCAGTTCTTGTTATACTGTATGTGAGCATTGAAAAATCTTGGGTAGATGTCCATGAAAAGAACCTTATCCATCGAATTAATGATGACCATGTGACATTCAACATGAATGGTGTATTAAAGAATATGAAAGATAGTAGCTTATTAAGGATAATTTATGTGTTCAAATCTTCTACAGAACAAAAGGAAGAAGAAAAGATGGCAATAGATATTGTGTTTGATGAAGCTATGAAATTCTCTATTCATGAAGCAGAAGAAGTAGAGGAGATGAAGGTGATTAAGGAAGAAGGAGAGCAACTCACCTTTTTATAGGACAAATTGCTGGATTTGATGGAAGATTCAGGGAGTTTTGTTATTCCCTATTTTATTGACAGTTTTTTAATGAAAAGGACATTACTGAGCTTCATTGGTTTTCATAATTTTATCAATATTGTCCTTATGATAATTTTGCAATTTGTAGCTTACTTATAGGATACAAAATTGATGTTGAATGAAAAGGATGAAAGCAAGCCACTCATAATTGATCCTGACTGAGTTTCCAAGGATGCAAGGTCAAGCTAATGACCATAAATTAGCATGCTTAGGGTATATTTAAATTATTATGCAGTTAAAGTTGTTTCATTTCCTTAAATAATAACAATGATTTAGAATGCATTGCCTTACTAATTCTTTTTCTCTCTTTGAATCAGTTATAAGATAGGGAAGTTAGCTCAGCATCAAGGTTATTTGGTCTCTGCCTCAGACACATCACTAGCACAGTCACCATGATGGTTTCATGTTCTATCCCTTTTCTTTTCATTTTTTAGTATTTTTTTCTTTTTCCTTTTGCATATTATTTCATTCACCCTTTTGTGCTTGTATGTATCCTTCTCACATTAAGGACAATGTGTTGTTTAAATATGGGGAGGGCTGTGTGTTTTTACCTTGATTCTAAATTTTGCATATTGTATGATAGTTTGTTTAGGTTGTATGATGTGAATTGTGTGAATGCGTCAATGGTTAGGACTTAACGGTATAGAATTGGCCTTAAACATAATCTTTTAGATTGCGAAGATTTATTAGCTTGTGAAATTAGTAACCTAAGTTACTTATGGTTCAATATGTTGGTTAATTAGGATACAATATTAGTCGATTCATCCTACGAAGTTGCCATACTCATTTATAATTTTAGGCCAATAAAATAAGTGGCATTATTAGTACATCTTTATGAGAGTGATTAGTTAAAGAGATAAGGTAGGCAAAATTTTATGTTGAAAGAAAAGGTTATATAATTTTAACTAAAATAACTATTCCGCTAGCCTTCAAGTAATGAATAGAGCTAGTAGCCAATTGAAAATGTGAAGTAGCTGAGCAACTAGATCGAGACACATCATAAATGTGTGCCTTTGTGTAAAAAGGCTATAATGACATTCCTACTAAGCAGCTTAACAACAGTAGGACTTAGTTGAGTAAATGAATTGGCATTCATCACAAATGTTTGCCTCTGCATAAAAGGCTAGGTTCATGTCCTTAAAGAAAAATCAACAAAAAGAATGTTTTCAAATAAGAACCTACTAAATTTTTTAGTAGCTTATTTTTTGATGAAAACATACTGAGAAAACCTACTTTTGCTTTAACTGAATGATTATCAATATGTGTGTGCAAGGGATAGGGGTGAATAGGCTTAACATTAAAATTTTGATTAGTTTGTACATTGAGTCTAAGGTTCTTAGACACGGAGTTCTCATCTTAATAATTTGGAACAACTTGAATGATTGTGCTCAGAGTTAAATTATTTCATGAAGTTGAAGTCATTGCCTTATTTTTTGCATTGTGTGTTTTGTGCTTTGTGTTGTTCGTTGTTTTGTTTGTTTGACGGCAATCAAACATTTAAGTGTGGGGATGTTGATAGGAGTGAAATGCATCATATTTTAGGGTATAGTTTGATATATGATTAGTCATTTATTTGATTGCTTAGTATATGTTTAGGATAGAATTGTGTTAGTTTGTGATTTATTTGTGCTTTAAGAGTTTTATGGTTAGAACAATCCTTTGAGCTTAAATATGATGTTTTTGGGGTACCTTGATGTGTTTGTTAATGTTTCATGGTAAATATCAAAGAACAGAGGAGTTTCAGATTAAACTGCCATGATCTTGTCATGATTGTGGCAGGGCCATAGTTGTGAACTGCATCGGGCAAATGCACAACCACTTACAAACTTCTTGTTTCAAGGGATTTTTTAGACTTTTTAGACCTTGGAAAACCATAGTTTAACCCTAAACACAAAAGAACATAAATAGAACAACAAAAACAGAAAGAAGGACCTTTTACATCAGCCACTTTTGGATAGAAATCCTAGAGAGAATTGTTGAGAGATTAAAAAAGAGAAGAAGGAAGAGAGAAGTGGAGAAGAAGCAGACCTTAACATAATTTTTGGATATGGAGTTTCCGATGTGATTGCCTCCCATCTCCATCTATGATCGTATTTCCTCTTATTTTCCATTTTTATTATTGTTTAGAATTGGAAATAGCAGTTTTATGATGGGGTTTGTGAATGTTGAGATGTTCTAAACTCACCTTCATTTTTTTTATCTTTGATTTAATGAAATCTGATTGTTTTTATGTTTATTAGATTTGTTGTGATTGATTTTTGTGATTGCATAATTTGGTAATAAATCGAGAGAGTGAACCGAATGAAAAATTATTAACTTAGGGCTAACAAGAGTTAGGTGATTTAATAAGAACAAGAAATTAATCAAATCGATAATTGTGTGAAGAGAGATCTCGCATAGGCTCCTGATAGTATATTAGACAACTTCAGATCTAAATAGGGTTTTGAATAGATTGTTAATTGAGAGATTGCAATTCCCATATTTTGATTAGGGTTTACAAATTAGAGTTAATGGTTATAACTCGAGAGAAAGTAATCAACCCTAGGACGTCTAGAATCAATAATCTAGTAATTCATAATTGATTAGGATAGCATTAACGGTAGGTAAAATTCCCCTTTCTCTCAATTGGAGGTTTTCTTAGATTAATTCTTGAGTCCATTGCAATTGCTAAATTATTAATAATTTTATAATTGATTCTTAAATTGATTTGCTTGATCGAATTGCATTCTTATTTTGGATTTGTTACATTTGATTTTTTAAGTGTGGGGATGTTGATAGGTGTGAAATGCATCGTATTTTAAGGTATAGTTTGATATGTGTTTAGTCATTTATTTGATTATTTAGTATGTGTTTAGGATAGAATTATGTTAGCTTATGATTTATTTGTGTTTCAAGAGTTATATAGGTTAAAAAAATCATTTGAGCTTAAATATGATGTGTTTAAGGTATCTTGATGTGTTTTTTAGTGTTTCATGGTAAAGATCTAAGAACGGAGGAGTTTTGAAGCAAATTGCGCCCAATTGTATAGGCCATAGGCCATGACCATGACAGGGCCACAGTGATGGCTTACATCGGGCAAATGTAAAGTCACTTCTAGTCTTCGCATTTCGAGAGATTTTTTGGAGCTTTTAGACCATGGAAAAACCCTAGTTCAACCCAAAACATAAACGAACATAAATAGAATAACAAAAACAAAAAGAAAAACTTTGCATTTGCCACATTTAGGGAGAAATCCTAGAGAGAATTGTTGAGAATTTAAGAAAGAGAAGAAGGAAGAGAGAAGTGGAGAAGAAGCCGACCTTGACCTACTTTCCAAATAAGGAGTTTCTGACATCGCTGCCTCTCGTCTCCATCCAAGATCATATTTCCTGTTATTTTCCATTTTTATTATTATATAGAATTGGAAATAGCAGTTTGATGATGGGATTTGTGAATGTTGAGATGTTCTAATCTCACCTTCATCTTTTTTTATCTTTGATTTAATGAAATCTGATTGTTTTAATGTTTACTAGATTTATTATGATTGATATCTGTGATTGCAAAATTCGGTACTAAGCTGAGAGAGTGAACTGAATGAAAAATTATTAAATTAGGCTACTGAGAGTTAAGTGATTTAAGAATAATCAAATTGGTAATTGTATGAAGAGAGATCTCATATAAGTTGCTGATAGTTTATTGGACAACTTTAGATCTAATTAAGGTTTTAAATAGATTGTTAACTGAGAGATTGAAATTTTCTATAATGTGATTAAGGTTTATAAATTAGGGTTAATGATTATAACTCGAGAGAGAGTAATCAACACTAGAATCATCTAGAAACAATAATCTAGTAATTCACAATTGATTAGGTGAGCATTAAAGATAGGTAAAATTCCTTTTTCTCTCAATTGGAAGTTTTCTTAGGTTAGTACGTTGCAATTGCTAAGTTGTTAATAATTTCTTAATTTATTTGCTTGATTAAATTGTATTCTTGTTTTGGTTTTGTTACATTTGATTTTTTTGCAATTATTTTGGGCTTAGATTTTAGGATTAGATTATCCCTTTTCGTGAGATTGACACCTTAGGTACTACGTGAACGACCCATGTGCTTGCGGATTATCAAGGTTAATTGTTTAAAACTTACACACGTAAAAAAACCATGATTAAGTTTTTGTCGCTGTTGCAGGGTAGGCAATTAGTTTAGTTCTTTAGTTTAAGGATTTTTGACTATATTTTATGTTTATAGAAAATAAATTAGGGTGTAAAGTAAAGACACATCAAGACATCTTAGAGTGAGAATGAGACATCTGAAGAGCTAGATGCTAAGAAGAAATGAAAAGAGCAATGAGGGAGGGTAAATATTATAAGGAGTAAAGAACTTTTGCGAACCATAATGAGGCACATTACGGTTGGGGAAGTAACGATCCTTATTGGAATATATACACTCCAGGGTGGCAAAACCACCCAGATTTATATCGGTCTAATAATGCAAGTAATCATATGGGACATTATGACCTATTTGAATTGTAGTAAGATGAATCCAACTCATAGGATTCCAAATTGGACAAAATCATAGATAAGCTAAGAGATATGAAAGAGAACCAGAAGAGACTAGAAAAGCAATTTGATCGAGTAACACAAAATCATATCGTTTTTATTCACAACTTGGAGATTCAAGTTGAACACCTTTCTCATGAATTTTGTAAGAAAAGTGAGGAAAACTCCCTGACCAATATGGAGTTATATCAACGAGAGCAATATGAAGCTATCACATTTAGAATGTGGAAGAACAAGAAGAACCAGTGGAAGAACATATTGAACCCTACCTAATAAAGGACTAAAAAATCAAGAAAGAGGTGAAAGAAAAGAATGAAAACCCCTCATATTATCTGCCAAACTTTGGTATACCATGCTTGAACATCAAAAAATATTAGGTAGACGTCCATGAAAAGAGCCTTATCCTTTGGATTAATGATGACCAAGTAACATTCAATATGAATGATTTATTAAATAATCTGAATCATAGTAGCTCATTCAGGATAATTGATGTGTTCAAATCTTCTAAAGAACAAAAGGACGAAGAAAAGATGACAATAGACATCGAGTTTGAAGAAGCTATGAAAGTCTCCATTCATGAAGCAAAAGAAGCAGAGGAAATGTAGGTGATTAAGGACGAAAGAGAGCAACTCACCTTCTTATAAGACAAATTATTGGATTTGATGGAAGATTCAGGGAGTTTGGTTATTCCCTATTTTATTGACAATTTGTTAGTGAAAAGGACATTACCGAGCTTAATTGGTTTTCATAATTTTATCAATATTGTCTTTCTAATCATTTTTCAATTTGTAGCTTACTTACAGGCTACAAAATGATGTTGAATGAAAAGGGTGAAAGCAAGCCACTCATAATTGATCCTGACTGAGTTTCCAATGATGCAAGGTCAAGCTAATGACCATAAATTAGCATGTTTAGGGTATATTTAAATTGTTATATAGTTAAAGTTGTTTCATTTCCTTAAATAAATAACAATGATTTGGAATGCATTGCCCTACTAATTCTCTTTCTCTCTTTGAATCAATTATAAGATAGGGAAGCTAGCTCAGCATCAAGGTTATTTGGTCTCTGCCTCAGACGCATCTCCAGTACAGTTACCATGATGGTTTCATGTTCTATCCCTTTTCTTTTCATTTTTGTTAGTATTTTGTTCTTTTGTCTTTTGCATATTATTTCATTCCCCCTTTTGTGCTTGTATGTATTCTTCTCACATTAAGGACAATGTGTTGTTCGATTATGGGGAGGGCTATGTGTTTTTACCTTGATTCTAAATTTTACATATTGTATGATAGTTTGTTTAGGTTGTATGATGTGAATTGTGTGAATGTGTCAATGGCTAGGACTTAATGGGATAGAATTGGACTTAAATATAGTCTTTTAGGTTGTGAAGATTTATTGGCTTGTGAAATTAGTAACCTAATTTACTTAGGGCTAAATATATTGGTTAATTAGGATATGATGTTAGTCGATTCACCCTAGGAATTTGCCATACTCCATTTACCCTAGGAATTTGCCATACTCATTTATAATTTTAGGCCAATCAAATAAGTGGCATTATTAATAAATTTTCATGAGAATGGTTAGTTAAAGCAATAAAGTAGGCAGAATTTTGTGTTAAAAAAAAGGCTGTATAATTTTAACTAAAATAACTATTTCGTTGGCCTTCAAGTAATGAATAGAGCTAACAACCAGTTGAGAATGTGATGTAGTTGAGTAACCGGATCAACACGCATCACAAATGTGTGCCTTTGTGTAAAAAGGCTATAATAACAATCCAACCAAGTAGCTTAATAACAACATAACTTAGTTAAGTAACTGGGTCAACATTCATCACAACTGTTTGCCTCCTTGTAAAAAACTAGGTTCATGTCTTTAAAGAAAAATCAATAAGAAGAATGTTTTCAAATAAAAACCTACCAAACTTGTTAGTAGCTTATTTTTTTATGGCAACTATTAAGAAATAGCTACACTTGTTTTGACAGAATGATTATCAATATATTTGTGCAAGTGATAGGGGCGAATAGACTCAACATTAAAATTTTGATTAGTTTGTCTATTGAGTCCAAGGTGCTTAGACATAAATTTCTCATCTTAGTAATTCAGAATAACTTGAATGATTGTGTTTAGAGTTAAATTATTTCATGAAGTTGAAGCCATTGCCTTATTTGTTGCATTATGTGTTTTGGGCTTTGTGTTGTTTGTTGTTTTGTTTGCTTGAGGACAACCAAATGTTTATGTGTGGGGATGTTGATAGGTGTGAAATGCATTGCATTTTAAGGTATAGTTTGATATATGTTTAGTCATCTATTTGATTGTTTAGTATGTATTTAAGGTAGAATTGTGTTAGTTTGTGATGTATTTGTGTTTTACGAGTTTTATAGGTTAAACCAATTCTTTGAGCTTAAATATGATGTTTTTGAAGGAGCTTTTACATCAGCCACTTTAGAGAGAAACCCTAGAGAGGTTTATTGAGGGATGAAGAAAAAGACGAAGGAAGAGAGAAGTAGAGAAAAAGTCAACCTTGATGTACTTTTCGGATCAGGAGTTTATAATATCATTGCCTCTCGTCTCCATCTATGATCATATTTCTTATTATTTTCCATTTTTATTATTGTATAGAATTGGAAATAGCAGTTTGATGATAAGGTTTGTGAATGTTGAGATGTTCTAAACTCACCTTCAGCTTTTTTATCGTTGATTTAATAAAATCTTATTGTTTTTTTGTTTATTAGATTTATTGTGATTGATTTATGTGATACTGTAATTCGGTAATAAACTAAGAGGACGAACCGAATGAAAAATTATTAAATTGGGATAATGAGAGTTAGGTGATTTAATAAGAAGGAGAAATTAATCAAATCGGTAATTGTGTGAAGAGAGATTTACCATAAGTTCTCGATAGTTTATTGAACAACTTTAGATCTAATTAGGGTTTTGGATAGATTGTTAATCGAGAGATTGTAGTTCCCATAATTTGATTAGGGTTTATAAATTAGGTTAAATGGTTATAACTCGAGAGAGAGTAATAAACCCTAGGACCATTTAGAACCAATAATCCAGTAATTCATAATTGATTAGGTTATCATTAAAGATAGGTAAAATTCTCCTTTCTCTCAATCGATAGTTTCTTAAGTGCATTGCAATTGCTAAATTATTAATAATTTCGTAATTGATTCTTAAATTGATTTGCTTGATTAAATTGCATTCTTGTTTTGGTTTTGTTACATTTGAATTTTTGTGACTGTTTTGGCCTAAGATTTTAGGATTAGATTATCCATCCTCATGGGATCGACACCTTAGGTACTATGCGAATGCCCCGTGAACTTACAGATTATCAAGGTTAATTATTTAAAACTTACACACATTATATGTAACACCCCACTCCCGCTGGACCCGAACCCGATATCGATAGTGATATCTGAATCCGTGCCCCGCGAGGGTGGCG
>JAOQML010024266.1:0-11531 GCA_027568935.1 Erythroxylum urbanii | reverse complement strand
TAAGGAATTAATCACTAAGTGTATTATATCAAATGAATCAACATTTAAGCACATATCAAATTACATCGTGAGGATAGCATCATAAACATTTATCTTAGTTTAGTCCATATTGAGAAATGACCTTACTAGTAATATAGGTCATGGTTTATAAGAAGTTTCATCATTTATGTTAGTCACATAAAAGTCAGCAAGAAATATTAGTTCATTTACCTACACAAACACTTCCTTGATCACCCTATCTGGGTTAAAAAAATCAGCTAATTGTATAGTAACACAAATTTCTTTTCCCTTAAATTTAAAGAAGCATTCATGGAATGAATCGATGCTCCTAAATCTAATATGGCCTGTGTAATCTCAGTGTTACCAATTTTGCAATGACTAGTAAACATGATTGAGTCTTTACATTTAGGAGTAGTTTCTTTTTAAAAGCTGCATAAACAGTTTCACTCATCCTAATCATTTCATTACCTCTTAACTTCCTCTTATTTGTAAACAATTCTTTGAGGATTTTCATATACCTTGGCCTTGCTTGATAACATCGAATAGTGAGATATTCACCTCAACCTTCTGAAAGGTCTGTTAGATCTCCTTATGTTTATCTTCCTTATTTGGCTTTGCTAACCTGCTAGGAAAAGGTGGAGGATTGGTCTCTACAACAATTAGGGATTCAACATTAACCTGTGAGCTCAATGGAATATCCCTTTCCTCCTCTTTGGGCTTCTAGAAGGTGTATCGTCACTATGATCTGGCTCACTTAGTTCTCCAAATTAACAATGTTAGAATTCACCTTCTGAAATTTAGTTATGGTCTCCTCCGGAAACTGCTGCCTGCCTTGTTGGAATTGCAAAGTGTTAGTTACAATAAACTTGACCATATCTTTTAACGACGTATTTGAGGAAGAGGAAACTTATGACCTTAATTTAAATGGCTATGGTCCTTATGGCATATTTGGGCAGTGATTCCGTTGCTTATTTCCTCTATAACTCAGTTTGGGATGGTATCTCTAACTGGGTTATATGTTTGGGAGTATAGGTTGTACTGGTTAGGAAAATTCTCTCGTGTGATATGGATGTATTCCAAACTCCCTTCTTATAAGGTTGGACACCCATCAGTCGAATGAATTATATTTATACATATTCCACAAGCATTTACTTTTATCCGTTTAACTGCAAGTTTTCTAACAAAAGACGTTATTTAAACGTATTCCATAAGCATTTACCTGTATTTGTTTGGCTATAAGTTTTCTAACAAAATACGTTAACTGGTCGAGTTGTTGATGTGTATAAGCTTTAATTAATTAACCTGGATAATCTGCAAGCATAAGATTCGTTCGCGTAGTACCTAAGGTGTCGATCCCGCGAGGAGGGATAATCTAATCCTAAAATCTAAGGGCAGAACAATTCGCAAAAATTTAAAGTGTAATGAAAAAAATGAGAATTTAATTCAATCAACTGAATCAATTCAAGTATCATTCATGAAAATATTAATAATTTAGCAGTTGCAACACACATTCAAGAATCAACCTAAAGGAATTACCAATTGAGAGAAAGGAAAATTTAGCTATCCTTAACATCAACCTAATTGGTTATAAATTACTGAATTATCAGTCCTAGACGATCCTAGGGTTGATTACTCTCTCTTGAGTTATAACCATTAACTATAAATTATAAACCGTAATCAGATTATAGAAGTTGCAATTTTTTAGTTAAGAATCTATCCAAAACCCTAATTAGATCTAAAGTTGTCTAATAAACTATCAGAAACCTATGCAAGATCTCTCTTTGCATAAGTTGTTGATTTGATTTAATTCTTGTTCTATTAAATCACCTAACTTTAGTTAGCCTAATTTAATTATTTTTCATTTGATTCTCCCTTTAAGTTTATTATCGAATTATGCATGTCCAGAATAAAATCACAATAAATCCAAATAACACATAAACAATCAAATTTTATTAAATCAAAGGTAAAACCCCGAAGGTGAGTTTAGAACATCATCAACATCCAAAATCCTATCATTAACTATTATTTCAATTCTATACAATAATAAAACTAAACATAGAAGGAAATACGAATTAAACAGATGATGAGAGGCAGTAACGTCGAGAAACTCCTGATCTGTGAAGTACGTCGAGTCAGCTTCTTCTCCTCTTCTATCTTCCTTCTTATCTCTCTCTATCTCTTGATAATTTTCTCTTGGATTTCTCTAAAAGTGGCTGATGAAAAAGCTCCTGTCTTCTCTTTGTCTTTTTCTTTAAATATCCTTTATGTTTTGAGCAACCCTAGGGTTTTTTTTAGGCTTAAAAGGTACAAAAAATCTTTTAAAACTTGAGGTTTTTGAGTGCCTAAGTGTTTGTTCCACGCAGGGCATGACCATGGCCCTACAGGCCATGATCCAAACCTTCTATCACGATCGTGGCATGTGGGCCACAATCGTGGGCCATGTTTTGGGCTTCTATCACGATCGTGGCATATGGGCCATGATTGTGAGCCAAGCCTGTTGTGCCATAATCGTGGATGTTGTTTCGGCCCAGTGTCTGCAAAACTTCTCCGTTCTTTGATGTTGACCTTGAAACACTAACAAACACATCAAACTGCCTTAAAAACATAATATTTAAGCTCAAAAGCTTATGCTAACCCATAAAACACCTAAAACACAATTAATTAACAAATTAACACAATTTTAACCTAAACATGTACTAAATGATCAGATTAATGGATAAACACATATCAAACTATGCCTTAAAACATGATGCAATTTACACTTATCACATCCCCACACTTAGATGTTTGCTTGTCCTCAAGTAAACAAAACAATCAAACAAATCAAGACGACACAAAGCACGTATATGCAATAATGAGACAATGACTTTAACTTAGCGAAACAAATTTAATTATAAACATAATCCTTCAGGTCATTCTAACTTATTAACAAAAAAAGTCCACGTCTAAGCACCTTGGACTAAATATAAAAACTAATCAAAATTTTAATATTGAGTCTATTCACCCCTATCACTTGCACACACATATTGATAATTATTTAGTCAAAACAAAAGTGTAGCTATTCTTAAGTAGGTTTTCCTGAAAAATCAAGCTACAAACAAGTGTGGTAGGTTTTTATTTTAAAACATTATTTTTATAGATTTTTCTTTAAGGACATGAACCTAGTCTTTTTACGCGGAGGTAAGCATTTCGGATGAATGTCGATCTAGTTACTCAACTAAGTCTTATTGTTATTAAGCTGCTTGGTTGGAATGTCATTATAGCCTTTTTACGTGAAGGCACAAATTTGTAATGCGTGTCGATTCGATTACTCAGCTACATTACATTCTCAACTGGCTACTAGCTCTATTCATAATTTGAAGATCAGCGAAATAGTTATTTTAGTTAAAATTTATACTTCTTTTTTTGCCTACCTTATTGCTATAGCTAATCATTCTCATGAAAATGTACTAATAATGCCACCTATTTGATTGGCCTAAAATTATAAATGAGTATGGCAAATTCCTCTGGTGAATGGACTAACATCATATCCTAATTAACAAGCATATTTAGCCCTAAGTAACTTAGGTCGTTAATTTCACAAGCTAATAAATCTTTCCAACCTAAAAGGCTATGTTTAAGGTTAAATCTATCTCGTTATGTCCTAACCATTGATGCATTCACATAACTAACATCATGAAACCTAAACAAACTATCATAAAATATGCAAAAATTCACACTCAAGGTAAAAACACACAACCCTCCCTACACTGAAACAACACATTGTCCTCAATGTGAGGAGGGTACACAAACATACCAAGGGAAATAAAACACAATATATGGAAAACATAAGAAGAAAATACTATCAAAAGTGAAAAGAGAAGGGTTAAAACACGAAACCATCATGGTGACTGAGGTGGTAATGTGTTAGAGGCGGAGAACAAATGCTCTTGATGCTAATCTAACTTCCATATCTTATAATTGATTCAGAGATTAAAAGAATTAATAAGACAATGCATTCCGAATCATTGATATTTATTTATGGAAATGAAACAACTTTGATTGCATAACAATTTAAATCTACCGTGAACATGCTAAGTTATGGTTATTAGCTTGACCTTGTATCATTGGAAATTCATCCAGGAGCAATTATAAGTTATTTATGGCTTCCACCCTTTTCGTTTCAACATCAATTTTGTAGCCTGTAAGTAGGCTACAAATTGAAAAATGATTAGAAAAACAATATTGATAAAATTATGAAAACCAATTAAGCTCAGTAATGTCCTTTTCACTAATAAATTGTCATCAAAGTAGGGAATAAAAAAATCCCTGAATCTTCCATCGAATCCAACAGTTTGTCCTATAAAAAGGTGAGTTGCTCTCTTTTTTCCTCAAATCACCTTTGTCTCCTCTACTTCTTTTGCTTTATGAACAGAGACTTTTATAGCTTCTTTAGACTCGATGTCTATTGTCATCTCTTCTTTATCCTCTTGTTCTTTAGAAGATTCAAACACATGAATTATCCTGAATGAGATACTCTCCTTCAGATTCTTTAATACATCATTCATGTTAAATGTCACTTGGTCATCATTAATCTGAAGGATAAGGTTTTTTCGTGGACATCTACCAAAGATTTTTCAATGTTCACACATGATATATCAATAACTGGTGAATAAAAGGGAGGGTTGGCATTCTTTTCTTCATCCTCTTTCTTCATCTCTTGGTCTTTAATAAGGTAGGGTTCACTTTGGTTTTCCACTGGTCCTTCTGGCTCTCCCCTATTCTTAAGTGCAATCACCTCATATTGCTCTCTTTGATGTATTTCTATATTACTTAGAGAGTCTTCCATACTTCTCTTACAAAATTCATGGGAAAGCTATGTCACTCGAATCTCTAGGTTGTGAATAGATGAGACATGATTTTTTGTTACTTGCTCAATTTGCTTTTTTAGTCTTTTCTAGCCCTTTTCCATGTCCGTGAGCTTATCCAGGATCTTGTCCAACTTAGAATCCCATGAACTGGACTCAACTTACTAAAGTCCTAATAGGTCTTGATGTCCTAAATGAGTCCCTACATTGTTGGACCAATAGAAATTGGGATGGTTCTGCTACCCAGGAGGATACATGTTCCAATAAGGATTGTTACTTCCCTAACCATACTGTGCCTTATTGTAATTCGCAAAAGTTCCTTGCTCCCTATAATATCTATCTTCCATCATTGTTCTTTCCACTTCTTCTTGGCATCTAGCTCTTTAAATGTCTCATTTCTCATTCTAAGATGTCTTGTTGTGTCTCTACTTTATGCCCCAAACTTCTTTCTCTACTTTTTTAAACACAGAAAACGGTGAAAAAAATTTAGACTAAAAAAATTAAACTAATCGCCTCCCCAATAGCGATGCTGAAAACTTGATTAGGTTATTGATGTGTCTAAGTTTTAATTAATTAACATCGATAATCCACAAGCGCACGGTTTGTTCGTATAGCACCTAAAGTGTCAATCCCACGAGGAGGGATAATCTAATCCCAAAATCTAAGGTCAAAACAATCGTAAAAATTCAAAGTGTAACGAAAATAAAATGAGAATTTAATTCAATCAACTGAATCAATTCAAAATAGTGATTTATTATCAAAACTTTTTTTATGCCTACCTTGTTGTTTTTAGCTCTTAGTTTTCATGAAAATACTAGTTAAGCTACTTAAGTTAAAGGGTCTCGAATTATGAATGAATGTTACAACCTAGAGAGTGCTAAATTTACTTGAAGTCATAATTAAGCTGTATATTTATCCAAAGACCTTAATTCACTAATTTTGCGAGCTAATGATCATTCATAACTTACTAGACTATGTTCAAAATTAAACAAATTTCATTCTTCTAAGCCATTGACACATTCAAAAAATTCGTATAATGCAACCTAATAACTATCATATGGTATGCAAAATCACATTCAAAAGCAAAAAACACGTAATCCCTTCCCACACTTAAACAACACATTATCCTCAATGTGAGAAGGAGGCACATATCACATAAAATAAGTAATGACAAAACACAAATTAAAGTGATACAAAACAAATAAAAACAAAAATAAAAAGAAAAAAGAACTGAAGGTTAATTTGGAAAAGAAAGATTACTAATAGAAAGAACAGAAATTGGGTTAGGCATAAATCCTATAGTGATGTTGGTGGTTATGGTGACGCCCTGAGAGTACACACGAGTAACTGAAAGTTTATTGAAAATAAATCTAACTACAACTACATTTTCGAATAATTTCTGAATCTGCTAGTTTATTGTCCTTAGCTTGACTATGCATCCAGGAAATGTCACTAATTATTTAGAGACAAGGAAATTACTTCCTTATCTTTGGAAATTGCTCTACCAAAATAACACTTGCACCAATGCCTATTGACCTTAAAAGTCTCCTTGTCAGCGTTTTCCAATTTGAGAGCTCTATGATCAAAGAATTAAGTGACCATAAATGGTTCACTCCATCTAGATTTCAACTTCCCTAGAAATAGCCTTAATCTTGAATTGTACAGTAGAACATTGTCTCCTATTTTGAATTCCTTTTGTTTAAGACGGACATCGTGCCATTTCTTCACCTTTTCCTTACAGAGTTTAGCATTTTCATAAGCATGAAAACTAAACTCTTCAAGTTCATCTAGTTGTAGAAGTCGCTTTTCACTAGCATGTTTCCAATCAACATTTATCACTTTAATTGCCTAATATTCCCAGTGTTCTAATTTGACTGGAAAGTGACATGCTTTCCTATAAATGAGTTTATATGGAGTTGTTCCGATGGGTGTTTTAAAAACTGTGCTCTAGGCCCAAAAGGCAACATTTAGCTTTACTGGCCAATCCTTTTAGGAGTTGTTCACTGTCTTCTCCAAAATTCATTTCAGTTCTCGGTTAACAACTTCCACTTGGCCACTAGTCTTTGGATGATAAGATGTAGCAACTTGGTGGTGTATGCCTTATCATTTTGGGAGGGAATCAAAAGATCTATTGCAATAATGTGTGCCTCCATCACTTATTATTGTACGTGGTACTCCAAACTGGTTAACCAACTGTTTAATAAATTTCTGCACTACCTTCCCATCATTGGTTGGAGATGCTACTGCTTCAGCCCAACGTGAAACGTAATCAACTCCCACTAGGATATACATTCCCATTAAAGATGGGAACGAACCCATAAATTCGATGCCCCATACATCAAAGACTTCTACTTCTTGATTGTTGGATAAAGGCATTTCATCCCTCCTAGAAATGTTACCTATTCTATGACATCGATCACATTGTGTCACATAGGTCTACACATCCTTAAACAACTGTGGCCAATAAAGTCCACTCTCAAGTATCTGGGTTGTTGCTTTGTTGGATCCATAATGCCCAGCATATTGACCTTCATGGCATTGCTTTAGGATGTCTAACATTTCTTCATTTGGAAATGCTCTATATAGTGTTGACTCATCCCATATATATCGGTTACAATCATGCAAGAATTTCTTCCTTTATTGGTAAAAGAGATCTAATGGAATTTTACCATTGGCAACATAATTGGCAATATCTGCAAACCATGGTGTAGTCAAGCTCTCAAGTAGCGTCAGAGTTTCATCAGCAAAATTTGTGTTAATGTCATTACTTTTTTTGCATTCCCCTCCATCTAGTCTAGATAAGTGGTTTGTGACCACATTTTTTGCTCCCTTTTTATCTCTCACCTCTATATGAAATTCTTGTAGAAGTAACACCTATCAAATGAGCCTAGATTTAGCATCTTTCTTATTGAAAAGGTATTTTAGTGCCGCATAGTCAGTGAATAAAATTACCTTTGAACCCAAAAGATATTTTCAAAACTTATCACATACATACACTACTATAAGTAGTTCATTCTCTATGGTGGTATTATTCAATTATGGTCCTGCAAGAGTCTTATTGGCTTAGTAAATCACATGCAACTTCTTATCTTTCATTTGGCCTAAAATGTAGCCTATAGCCTGGTCACTTGCATCACACATAACTTCAAATAGAAGTGTCCATTCTGGTGGTGATATCATGTAACATAAAGGGCACTTCCTTGAGTTAAAGGTTTGTCAAAGGTCTTGCAATTTGCGAAAAATCTTTGATGAATCGACAGTAGAATCTTGCATAGCCTAAGAATCCTCACACACCTTTTACATTACTTGGTGGTAGGAGCTTCTCTATTTTTTTTGTCTTCACTATGTCAACTTTGAATTCTTGACGTGAGATTTTATGCCCTATCACTATCCCTTCTTGTACCATAAAGTGACATTTCTCCTGATTCAACACCAAATATGATTCTTCACATCTTTAAAGCAGTCTATCCAAATTAGTTAAGCATATGCCAAAAGAGTCTCTAAAGATTGAAAAATCATCCATGAACACTTCAATTATGTCTTCTATCATGTCAGCAAAGATCAGCATCATGCATCTCTGAAATGTGACTGGAGCGTTGCAAAGTCCGAAGGGCATCTGTCTGTACGCAAAGGTGCCATAAGGGTAAGTGAATATGGTTTTCTCCTGATCATCAGGGTAGATGAAAATCTGATTATAGCCTACGTATCCATCTAGGAAGCAATAGTATGAATGGCCAGCTACCCTTTTTATCATTTGGTCTATAAATGGGAGAGGAAAGTTATCTTTCTTAGTCACTAAGTTGAGTTTGCGATAATCTATATATACTCTCCATCCTGTGACTATTCTCGTTTAAATTACTTCTCCACTATCACTCTTTATCATCGTCATTCCTCCCTTTTTAGGTACGCATTGTACTGGGCTTACCCATTCACTATCGGAGATGGGATAAATTATCCTTGCATCTAAGAGTTTTATGATCTCTTTCTTAACCACCTCCTTTGTGTTAGGATTTAATCTCCACTGATGTTCCCTCACCGTTCTACATACTTCCTCTAATTTTATTTAAAGCATGTAGACATTCAGGCTTACTTCTAGAATGTTAGCAATTTGCCATCCGATGGCCTTCATCCACTTCTTAACAACTTCCACTACCTTTCTTTATTGTTTTCATTTAATTGGTTAGAAATTATTATTGGTCATGTTTGACCTCCACCAAGAAAGGTATACCTAAGGTGTCCGGGTAAAGGTTTAAGCTCTAATGTCAGTGGGTTCTCTGACAATGGTGGTGTTGGTGCTTCAATTTGAACTAATTTATCTTAGTGCACGTGAACATCTGCATCCTCCATCTCATAATCTCCTTTAGATTTAGGATTCTGATCTTCGCTATCAATCTCTACTTCCAAAGATGCACTTCTATTATACAACTCTCAATGAGTTCTCTCAAATTTTGATCCATACTTTCAACTTTCATACATGCACTACTCGTTTTTGGGTTCTTTAAAGCCTTATTAATATTGAATTTGATCTGATCTTCACCTACAAAAAATGTCAATTTTCCTTCGTGAACGTCAATTATGGCTTTCCCTGTGTTCATGAAGGGTTGTCCTAAGATCAGTGGGTAGTTCTTATCTTATTTAAATTCTAGAACCACAAAATCTACTAGAATAATGAACTTATCCACCGGCATCAACACGTCTTCCACTATTCCAAATGGTCTTTTAATAGATTGATCAACCAATTGAATTAACATTGATGTTGGCTTGACTTCTCCTAATCCTAACTTCCTAAATGTCGACAGTGGCATAAGGTTTATGCTTGCTCCCAAGTCACACAAACACATTGTAAATTCAAATTCACCAACCACATAGGGTATTGTGAAACTCCCTGGATCTTTCAATTTAGAAGGCATTTGACTGGTAACTATTGAGCTGCAAGTGCCAGTTAAAGCTACCATTTGATTGTCTTCCCAAGTGCTCTTCTTTAATTATATGTCTTTAGAAATTTTGCATATTTATGCATACATTCTAATGCCTTAGAAAAAGAAAAGATTAATCTGCAACGTCCTAACTTCTCAACAAACTTTGTAAATTGTTCATCCAGCTTCTTCTTTTGTAGTCGTTGAGGAAAATGAACCTTGAGTTGATGGGGGTGGAAGTGCAACATAAGGAGGGTATTTGCTTATGTCCACTTCTTTGTCCTTTTCTTGATTTTTCTCAGTTGGCTGGGTGGCCTCCTCCACTTCTTCTGTGAGTGGTTTAAGTTCCTTCTCACTTCGAAGTGCAACAGCTTTTAATTACTCCTTTGATTTTGTTCTTGAAATGCTAGGAGTATTTCCCAAATTCTTCATAGAAAAAGCATTGAACAATTAATTCACTTAGGTTTCTAAATTATAAATTGAGGAAGCATGGTTCTTAGTGACTTGCTCAAATTTCTCTTCCAGCTTCTTTTTTGTATTGTCTAAAAGTTCCAAGATTATCTAAAATTCTATCCAACTTTGAGTCCATCAAGCTTGCTTTATCTTCTTGAAAGCTTTACTACCCCTGAATTCTAAACTACCCTCCTTTGTTGTTGTTTGACCAGGAAATGTTATAGTGATTCTTCCACCCGGGGTTGTAAGTGTTAGTGTAGGGATTGTTTCCCCCTTCTCGTCCAAATTGCACCCTCATATAGTTCATTTGCTCCTGATTATCCTCTCTCATTAAGTAGCAATCCACAGTATCATGGTATGTTTGACCACAGAGCACACACTTCACTTATACAACCTTCACCTAGGATGATGACAATGCCTTCATGTTGCTTAGTTTTTACGTCAAATTGTCGATTTCTCTTGCATCTCTGCCATCTGATCAATTGCGAAGATTCCCTTTTGCTCTCAAAAAGTATTAGGCTACCTACTTCTCTCACTCGTCCATAAGTAGCTGTTGCTGACCATCTGCTAGATCAACTCCTCGGCTTCATCGACACTCTTCCTTATCAAAGATCCTCCTGACACTACGTCGATCATGCCTTTTGTAGGTAGGTTCACTCCATTGTAAAAGGTCTGTAAACGAAATTCCTTCGGTAGGTTGTGGTGTGGGCACTTCCTTTGCAGAACCTTGTATCTGTCCCATGCTTCATAAATTGACTCCCCATCACCTTGTTGGAATTTGTTTATTTCCTTTATTATCTTCGTGGTATTTGTTAGCAGGAAGTATTTGACTAAAAAGGAATGCACAAGTTGCTCCCATGTCTTGATATTGGCGGGGCTCAATGAATGATACCAAACCTTCACTCTATCTCTAAGTGTGAAAATGAACAACCTAATCCTAACAGTGTCCTTCGACATCTAGTGATACTAGAAAATATCACAAATCTCAAGGAAGTTCATGATGTGCTTATTAGGAACCTCAATTGCGAATCCATAAAATTGGACGTTCTGTTAGAGCATGTTCGGAGGGCTAGATTAATCTCAAATGAGCCGTTTAAACAGGTGGCATGGCCACTCCTTGGTTCGATGGGTTAAACCTTGGCCTTATAAAGTCCCTGAGGGTCCCTCCGCTGTCGTCCTTGATTAACTTCTTTGTAACATCCCGTTTCCAGAGAACGGGTCGGACCAGAGAAACGGGGCCAGGTGTGGTAAATTACCACACCTCATGCTCATGCAGTTGTGAATAGTGAGTTTTGTGCATATAAGGATTTAGTGT
>JAOQML010024183.1:0-11537 GCA_027568935.1 Erythroxylum urbanii | reverse complement strand
AGGGGTGACATGATTTGTTGCACCACTGTCAACAAACCAAGTAGAATCAGATGATGGTGCAGATGTTGTAACTTACTATTGTGGAACCATATAATGATTAAGGGAACCAGAGCGCACATAATTTGCTTGAGGTGAGGTATTATAACCAGTGTAGGTACGCACAGGTTGAGAAGCGGATCACCAGGGTTGTTGAAGCTATGGAGGACCCTACCAGTGCTGATTAAATCGTTTGTGGCACTGCAGAGTTGAATGATTGGGTTTTTGACAAAGTTGGTAGAATATCTGAGGACCAGATCTACCTCCTTTCCCTCTTGTTCCATATCCACGTCCCCCATGTCTACCACCAGAAAAGGCAGAGGAACTAATGTTACTTGCAAGGTTTGCAGATGGTGTTGAAATCTGAGACATAGCATTTTGTTGTTCTAGACGAGTTTCATGCATAAGAAGAGAGCTTTGGACATCCTGTAAGGAGGAAAATGTCATAGTGTTCGATAATAGACACACAATATGATCATAATCTTGTCCTAAGCCAGCAAGAGCACTGAGAATTAACTCAGATTCAGAGACTGGATGACCAGCCAAAAGGAGGGAATCTCTAATAATCTTTATCTTCTGCATATGCACACTAATAGTGTCAGATCCCTTTTTGATAGCTGGTAGCTAATAGCTGTTATTTTAATTACAGGAATTTAATTATGCTGGTTTGAGCAAATAGCTTCTTAAGAGTAACCCAAACTTCAACAGAAGATGGAGATTAAGTAACAAGACTAACAATGTCATCATCAACAGTAGATAATAACCAGCAGAGAAGGAGTTGGTCAGATCTACGCCATAAGTGATACTCAGGGTTGGGTTGAGGAGAACTGTCATTGGAAAAGATAAAGGCGGCAGGGATCACAGAGGAAGGAGAGATGAATTTTTCCAGCTCCAGGGCGCAAATCGCAGCAAGAACCTGGGCTTTCCAAGTGATATAATTTGATCGAGTAAGCTTGGTAATGGTAAAATTTAGAGATTTATCAAGAGAAGGAAAGTTGAGAAGCTGATCAGATGATGAATCAGCAGTAGCAATGGAAGAAGAAGGAGAAGCAGCCATAGACGTTGGTCTAGTAAAGCTCTGATACCATGTAAAAATTCATAATATGTAAACAAATGTTTGTATATTATTTTCTCACTCTCATGTACTGTAAAGGTAGTGTTTATATACACGTTTGTAACAATACTACAACTGGAAAAATCTTATGGTTATAACAAAAAGAATGTACAGATACTGTAACGGATGTCCCTTCTAAAATATTTGTCATTGCTAAGCTGATGAGCTTTTGTGGGCTGATTGTTTGTGAGATGGACTTTGTGATTTATTGGTTGATGAGTGATCTGTTGAACGGTCCTTTATAATAGCGTCTTCACTTTACTATAGTAATATCCATTTGTTTAACTCTATATGTTCCTTTTTTGGCTACTTTTGGTTGTTTTGATTTTGTATTTACTTTTAATTACTTTAATTTTTTATGTCTTTTTGGTTACTTCTTGTTCATGTTTGCTTCGTACTCTACTGGCTTCATATTATAGTCTGCACATCTCAGGCAATCCCATATGAGGATATAAATGTTTTGGTTTGCGTCCCTTATGATTTTATAGGTTATCGGCGTTATTTTAGTAGGTAATTTTTAATATGATAATGATGTAATGTTGATAAAAGATGAGAGAAAATGGATGGATTGATTACATGATAATGAATTAACCTTATTTGTGGAACCTACTCATCCTTACGTATATAACAAAATAAATTTTTATTAAGGATGAAGCCAAAACAACGTATAATCTTACTTTTGAGTTAGGTTAGACATAGCAATATAACGATGGAGGCAAGAGGAGAAGCAAGCGAAAGTCCCTTCGTTGCCTAACTAACTTACTTGTTAACATTACAAGACCTACTCTATAAATTTAAAGCTCATGTCTTGACAAAACTATAAAGGAAGAAGATCTTGAAAAATTATAATATCAAAGAGAAACAATTAAGCTTTTCAACTTGAGCAAACCTAAAGAGGAACACTCTTGATAGTAAAATTTTTAACTTCTACATATGACCTATGTAGTAGATTGTTGATTATACTTAAATGTCTCTTACTCTTCATGATTAATGCATGTGGTATTGCAGATACTTTGTTAGGACAACTTAACATATGAATAACTTATCATCGTCATTTTACTTCTTCCTTATATTTTGTTAATTAACTTTTTATCCATATTTAACCAGCTTAATGCACGCTCTTTCGACTCTTTTCAAGAATGTAGTTCTAGATACCTTCCTTCAAAAATGGCCTAAGCATTAACCTACCATCTTTTCTTTCATATATATGGTTTTTGATGTATTAAGAAATGTATAGATATGTATATAAACTATTGACATAAAAAGAAATGGAAGAACCTCTATTAATTTGGCTTTAAAAGTAGAATTTGTTTATGATCATTTGGGAGTTTTTTATTATGAATGGATTAATAAAAGAAAGAAACTATCTGAATTATCTTTTATGCTCGGGTCTTTATTGATTGTTTTAGTGACATTTATTTCTTTCATTATTCCCTAATGATTGGTACACATGTTTTAATGACTCAATATGAAAGTATAAGGATCTTTCATGGTGAGAATTTCATGTTAAAATTTGAATTTAAATATATTATAGGGATATTATGACGTTTAAGAATGTTGATATTGATTATGTTAACACCAGACAAATATATGAGATGTAGAAGGATTTATGGTATCATCAAATTGATAAGACATTATAGAGTACTCATCTTTAACTTCAAAGAGTCACTTATTCAGTCAAATCAAAGTTATATTAGGCTAACAAACATTGTGCAATTTTATGGGAGTGTTAATGTGTATATAACTCATCATTTAGACTTACCTTTCCATGCTTTTGACATATTGTATATAACTAGAAGAGAGGAATATGATGATGATGAATAGGAGATATGGATAAACATGGTGTAAATGTGGCAGAACAAGGTAAACATGTAGATGAAAATATGGAGGAACTAGATGCACATATGAAATGTGGAGGAATAGGATGCATATGTGGATGAACATGTAGATATGTTCGATCACACTTCTATATAGACATTTAGGATGACCATCAACTAGTTGAAATTGAACCAAATGATTATGGTAATTTTATTACTGATGAATATCCTAGTAAAGAGAAGTTATATGAAGCTTTTAGTGACCAAATTCAAGTGTTAGGCATAATCGTATAAATGTGGCACATAAGTTGAGATTGAGAATGCAGTTCAAAGTTGCAAAAGGATTTAAAAATACTGTTGTCAATTATGCAGTACAAGCTAGATACAATGTAAGGTTAAAAAAGAATAAGAGTAGTCAAATCAGGGTTGCATGTATTGATGGATGCCCATGGGTTTTGTATGTTAGATATGATAAAAATAAAAGATGTTTCAAAGTAAAAACTTTCAATCCTAATCACAGGTGTTTCATAAATAACAAATCAAATTGGTTATGCTAAATTCTTAATAAGACACTTCAAGGATAAAATTCTTAAGAAGCTAAGTATCTCAACTAAAAAAAGGTTAAATAGTGTAAATAAAAACTCAATATTTTTGTTATTCTAAGCATGAGTTGGAGATCAAAGAGAAGATTAAGGAAAGAGAGAGTAATATGTTATGTTAATGAATACGTGAAGCTATAAGGTTATGTACATAAGTTGAAGAAAAGAAATCCTGGATCAATAATGGATATACAACTATCAAGGAATTAGGAGAGTTCATTGCTATAGGTAATGATAAAAATTTCATTAACTTATAAATACTTCATTATCTTACTTTATATATCATATTAATGCATCTTTATATTTTGCTGCAATTCAAAATATTATACATTTGTTTTGATGCCATGAAAAGAGGATGGAAGTATTTAAGATCAATTTTTGGGAATGATGGTTTCTTCCTTAAAATTGAGTTTCAAGGCCAATTGCTGAGCACAGTAGGCAAGGATGGTGATGAAGGATTGTATCTATTGGCTTCGGTAGTAGTGGAGGTAGAAAACACATATTCATGGACTTAGTTTATGAATTTGTTAGCATTTGATTTAGAATTGAATGATGATGAAAGACTTACAATCATATTGATATGTAAAGGGTAACATCATGTTTATATACTCATAATTGATTTGATTACAATATGAAATATTAATTAATATCTTTCTAAATTGATTTAAGGATTAGTCATGACTATAGAGGATACTCCCAAATATAACTCACCGAATGTGTATAAGATACATATATCACAATTGGTATCAAAATTAGAAGGAAAAAGACCTTACGAAATAATTTTGGAATTATGCATGGTCTTCCTACATTGAAGAATTAACTGGACAACTAAAGAGGCTAGATAAATTAAGGTTTAGATATGCTTCAACTTTACTTAAATATCCCAAGGAGAGGTGGGAAAGATGTTACTAATCCTTTGAATCAAAATGTCCGATAGTTGACAATAATATAAATGAAAATTTCAATGGATGGATCCTACTAATTAGGGATAGGCTAGTGATTAGCATGTTTGAAATAATTAGAATAATGGTGATGAAGAGGCATACATATAGGAGACATTTTGTAGTTATATAGAAGTCAGATGTTGCACCAAATATAGTAAAGAAGTTGGAGAAGGACTAAAAAGATGCAATGCAGTAATGAAATGTCTAGAATGGAGATGGTGCTAATGAAATTTCAAAAGGTAGGGAGAAACATACTATAAGCATTGTTAGATAACAGATACATAGTTCTCAAGGATGGGACTTATATAGATACCCATGTAAACATGCAATTAAGTGCAATCCATTACTAAAAAACAAGGGTTAAGACATTCATAGATTCATGTTATAGGAAGGTTCAATTTATAAGTTTGTATGAATATGTATTACAACCTATTAGGGATGAAATTTTCTAGTCTTCAATCGATGCAGAGGTGATACATCCTCCAACTAAAAGAGTTATGCCCAATAGATCCAAAATTATAAGGAGAAACCAAAATGAGCTAAAGAAATTAAAAAATCTAAGAAATTTGTCTTAGAAAGGATAAGTGCAAAAATGTTGAAAATATGGCAATTCTGGTCATGACTTCAAAAAATGCAACAAGGACAGCTCAACCATACACTTTGAGGCTTCTTCACAGGTAAGTATATTTTAATAATATGAATATGGTTTTTAAACCTTGCAATATGTATTGTTTATCATTATCTTAATCAAGTTAACACAAAATCATCTTCGACAATGTCCTATTAGAAATCTTACTGAGATACGAGGTTAAGAGAGGTCTAATAGTATACAGCTTTACCTCTAACTAGTAGAAAGATTGTTTTTATTATCATATAGGTATCTTTATAGGTACCATTTGAAAAGGTTATATCTTCCTACTTGAAAATTTTTGTTCCATTATATAAAATTTAAACACAAGTTTTTAATCTAATAATAAATAAATACTTACTAAATAATTGGGGCATCCATAAAAACTTTGACCAAGATTATGATCACTTAATGAAGTCCTTAATAAGGCTTTTAATCTATAATAGCAAACGACATTTTCTACAATTGAACTTATTATTGTATTAGTAGATGATGACAATTCCACCTACATAAATACTAGAAAATCATAACATAAAATTGTCGGGAAAGAAAACTTCAGCCAAGAAAACAAAATTAACTAATTTTCATCCAAGAAGTTTAGAGTTATTACTAGAAATATTTAGTGATGAAATTATTGTTATGCAATAAGGTCAACTAGGTCCAATATAATCTTTCAATTAAATAGCATTCATCAATTCTAAGGAAGGAATATACTACCATCATACCATTGCAATGAGCTAATGTATCATCATATTAGCAAAGATAGTGGAAAGTTGATAATTATTACCATAATCTTCAATTTCCAAAAGCTAAACCTTCTAAATGAACACTTTTTGAAAACCTCCAATAATAAAATTTTAACATATGAACACTATAAAGCTCTTATATGATCTAACTTTTGAAAAGGCATTATAACATCAATTAAGAACCACCTATGATATTAAGCATAGGAACATTACAAAAGCGCCAGTATAAATTGACTATATGATTATGTAAGCATGGAGTGTAAAAACTTCACATTTAAATGAAGATAACGCTTTGTTCTCCCCAATTCAGCCTCTTTAGCTTGGAGTTGATTCTCTTTCTTTTTCATCTTATAGATTGGAAGAAATTGCCAAATAGCACAAAGGGAAGATATTATAGTTTTGTTTCCACCAAAATAAGAGTTTGGTCTTACCTTAGAATAATCAATTGGAATGTGTATAGGTGATTGTAACTTAAATCTGCAAGCTTTGGATAAAGTAGGGAAAGCCTCAAGTTTATAATAGGACGAACACTCTAAAAATTAAAGGCATCAAAATTCTCAAAACTTTGATAATAATAATTGGTTTACCACCTAGAATTTAGAAACATGTTTTTGAAACATAAATAACATAAACTGCTCATATAGATTTGAATAATAGCTATAGCCCATAAACTCCTAAGTCTAAAAAATAATTCCTAATAATTCTTAAAAACTAGAAAGAAAGAAATAAAGGAAGCAGCATGAAATATGCAATTATTTTTTAGATGTTAGGCCCTGTAATGTGTAAAATGCACCTTACTATAGTTGGGTTGCCCCAACAACTTCCCCCTTATAGTAAGGTCCTAGTTATACAAAATACCTTAAAGGATAAGCAGGGGACCTTTTTAAAAATGGAACCTTAATGTATGAAACATAAACAAAACAAAACAGGAAGCAACCCAGGCAAAAAGACATAAACACAAACACACGAACATAAAACAGTTAGTAGAGAATGAAACACAGATGAAAACAAATTTGGATTACCACAAATACTTAGCAATAAAGGGCGACAATAGTGTGGTTAAGAAGATGGTGCAGTCAAGTTGTGATTAAGACGCTATAAAGTAGAAGGAGAAGACTTCAGGGCTTCACAGAAAAAGGTGACAGTGACAATGAGTTCAATTAGATTATGATTGAAATAACTTAAGGCTTTAGATTGGGGTTTTGATTACTTCAGTTAATAAATTAATAGGATGATTAATTAGGCTAATTAATTTATGTTAAATTAAATTAAATTTTATAATTTAAAAAGTGGGTCCATAGAGTCGCATGGCATTATGAAACCCACGATGACATTAAAATATTATTAGTTTATGTTACCTTAACAATTACATAGCAGAACGCTGACATTGTTACACTCCTGTCAATTTTTTTTTTGTAAATGTAAGGTTTATTTTTAACATTCATGAAACTATATGGTTTAATTTGAATGATAAAAAATGTTAAAATTATATTGTCATCAGCTGTAAACGATAGGGTTTTCTTTTTCTTTTTCGCCTAATAATGAACAAAATAACCACTAAACTTTGACTCAATTATAAAGGAAGCTCACAACTCTCTTCCATTAAGCTTACCATAAAAAGTGAACATTATCTTCGGTAAACATGTTTTGATCAATTTGACAGCGAGAATCAAAAACTACAAACTTAAATTTATTACTACACGGTATGAATTCTCTTATAACTATTTAATTTAAAGGTTAAATTCATCCACGTCATTTAAGTGTTTTTCATTTTGTTCCTTAAATTTTAAAAACCATTAAATGTCTCTTTACACTTAATCTCCTCTTCTTTACATATGTAAATTCCACATCATTAGAAATTCTTTAAGAAGGACTAAAAGACTATATGAATTTTTATTAGATTCTCAATCAAATAGAAAAAGAATTATACATTTTTTTGTAGCCTCAACTGAGCTATCAAATTAATTCTCTAAAATTTTATAATTTTATCATGCCTCGAATCCAACCCAATTTTATTCAATCTATGATACATCATCATTTTGTGAGAAGGAGACATATACATGTCTTACCATTGATTAAAAGTAATTATTTTTTTAATCCAAAGATAATTTAATATACTTTAGAATAAATATCATAATCATTTTCATCAACTTATAATAACATTTATCTAATATTACTATATAAAATAATCTTTATAAATGTGATAAATAAACAATATCAAAATATAAAAATAATTAACTAACAACTAAAAGTATCTCCATCTAAATGCTCTTCAAAATCAATACTTAACTAAGTTACACTCATTACTTGTCTAATTTTCATATTTCTCTTTATCTCTTTACTTAAACTAACACACATCAACTAAGAAAAAGAATAAATATAAATATACTAAAAACTTGCCCCATCGCCACTAGATGAGGTAAAACTTTATCACTTTCACTAGGCTTGGGAAAAGGATTTGAGTTTTACTGAAGTTAATGGGCGAGTTGAATTGATTGAGATTTGGGATAGTTTGGGTTTTTTTTGGTCTTAAGCTTTACATTCCAACCTAGCCCTAAATTCAAACTCCTTCCATATACAAAATGGTAGTGTTTCGTTTTGCCATTTTGTATCTTGATGAATACTTAATAGCTAGTGCATAGTGAGGATTGGAGTAAAGCAATTCGAATGGAGAATTGATTAATCTTAAAAGGAGAACAAGAAACAAAGTAGGTAATATGGATATTATCTAAGTCGGAACCAAAATCAAGGATTTTGGTAACTATAAGAAGAGTGATGACCACTCTACTTAATGCTTGCTCTATATAAAGCTTCACCTCTCCATTTCTCACATTTCTCTTGTCTCCACCAACAGACCTTTTCTAAGTTCCAATAACAAATACAACTTTGCTTTTGTTTATGTTTCTTTCCACTGATTTTTATTGTGGCTGTTGTTATTTGTTATTTTTTAGGTTCTCTGAAAGATATTCTCTCATTTTTAGTACATTAAAAAATTTCAAAGGGGAGAGAGAAATTACCCAAATTTTTTGTTTCTATCTATAACATATGTTTTTTTAATTATTATAATTCAAGATCTTAGTTCATTAATGGAAAATTTTATATTTTTTTAATTCCAGAGTCTTCTTTTATTCTAAAGTTTTATGAATTAATAATTAAGAGTCTTTTAAGAGCAAAGACTAGAAAAATTGTGGTCTTGGGTTATTAGTGATAAACTAGTTATTACAATATGAACTTCACCTTTGTTTTTGGTTGTTTAGAGAGAAGCTCCATATTTATTAATATTATATTTTCTGTATTGGGCTTTTCGAGCATAGCAAGCCTAATTAAGCTTGGAATCAAACTAAAATATTTAGATCAATCAAGTTTTGAACAACCTAAACTCGATTACACTCAAGCATAGGCTACATAATCCAGGTCTGATCGAGTCTTAGATCAGAATTAGACCATAGGTGACCTATTATGCACCCTAGCTTTTACATTCATCAAAGATCCTGTCTAAAATAAAATATTCAATGCACACATAACATCCATAATACATAATAATGACATTTCATGTAACAACTAATAGTGCCAATATAAAATACAATTTATTGTACCTATTTAGGATGGCCATTAAAAATTCACCTTGACTAACAAATTAGTTTATATTCGAATCTAGTGTTAAAATTTCACCCCGCTAATGCATTGGTCTTTCCCTTAAATTAACATTAAAATTTTGACCATCACATTGATTTTCTCTTTATTCTTGCATTAGATATCAGTCCACATACTCACATTCCAAATAAAATACATAAATACAAAAATTATGAGTTTTAAATCAATCATATTAAGCATCCAACAGTCACAACACGTATCAATCATATACAAGGCAATGATACTATAATGAATAATAAGCACATAGGCACCTAAGTTTTTTTGTTATCTTTATGAAACCTAAAACATGGACCAAACACTTACCCATTTACCTAAGACGATATGCCAATTATCACACTTACAATCATGATTAAAAATTCTTAGACGCTTTAATTAATCAAAGCCATAATTCTACCATAACCACTATTTAGGGATTCAACAAACCTATCTTAATTCTAATGAATTGATTCATTTATAAAACTATAAAGTATACAATTAGACAATCAATAAAATTTAAACAATCAATCACACAACTTTAAAAGTCTAATTGAATATATGCTATATGTTACCTACATGGAACATATGTTAAGTTCATCTTGTTGTAGATTCACATAATTTCCTCATCCAAATCTCCTCTACAATTTGTAAACCTTAATTAAAAATCATACTTACTTAAAATTTACTCTTTCCCTATTCTTCACTTCTCTTATTAATCTCTCACACTTTTGTCCTTCATTTTTGTGAAAGTTATTGTTTTATATCAACATTTTAGGGTATTTTATTGATATACAGGGTAGTTAGGTTGATGGAATAGTTAAAAATTACAAATATAGTATCATACGCCATTTAGTGGATTGAATGTTTATGGTATCTTCATAAGAATAATAAAAAAAATTCTCTTAACTTTTGTAGTCTCTTTCATCATTTTATTATAATATGTTATAAAAAATATCCTTAAAATATTGAATAACATTTAATTTTTATAGAAAATAGACCAACATGATTATTTGCCTAAAATTTCCTTATTTCTTTAAGTGATATTAACATAGTTGATTAATAGTTAATTAATCCTCCACTTTTTAAGTATCAAATAAAACTTAAATCAATTCATAAGAGTTGATCAATCTTTCCAATTTTTTCAAACCATTAAGAAATACAAAAGTCAAAATTATGAGGACTCACGTCCTCCCTTTTTCAAAATAGTTTCATCCTTAAATTTTAACTCATTTAAATCTCCAAGGCTTGTTATTTGAAATTTCAAGTATAATTTGCTTGCTTTGTTCTCTTTGAAATCTATAAGAGAACATAGATCACTACAAGAAAATCATGAAATAGCGACAGACATTTCCCGACGGATGAAAAACTGCAGCTATTTACTGACAGAAAATAACAAACCGTCGGTAAATGTATTGTACTGTTCATATATAGCGACAGAAATATATTACCGTCGGCAATATTGGAGGGAATGAATTTCGTGCAAAATCTCCGATTACATATAGCGACGACACGACCTTTAGCGTCGGCAAAAATTGCAGGAATGCTTCTCGTATTTTAATTGCTTCGGATATATATCGACGGACACTCTTCCGTCAGTATGTTTGGATTGGTGAACCCTATTCTCCGACGGATAGCATTCCGTCGATAAAGTTGATTATATTTTTACCGATGAGTTAGCCACAACCGTCGGCAATAATTGTGGGAATGACTCCTACAATTGAGTAGCTTCAGACAGTTACTGACAGAACAAATACCCTCGGTAAAAGTGGTTCAGCTCCTGTTATATACTGACGTAATTTGTTTCGTCGGTATACATTTAATTAACTTTACCGACGGAATTTTTGTTTCAATTGCAAAATATAGTGGTGAAATAATTAGAAAATTTAAATACCGACAGAATATAAAGTCCGTCGGTAAATGTCGGTTGTTTAATAAATAAAACGTCATCATTTAGTTTAAGACGACGCAATGAAATTTAATCACCGACGGAACATTAACGAAATGTCAGTTCCGTCAGTGACAG
>JAOQML010024164.1:0-11537 GCA_027568935.1 Erythroxylum urbanii | reverse complement strand
GATCGACCCTGCTCATCACTATTTACAAATCTTTTAGAGTAGGTAATTTATTTTTGGTGGTTTCGACACCCATCAATTATTAAAACATTGAATCTTTTTATTAAAAAGTACACATGTACCTGGAGAGATTGTTTAGACAAAAAATACAGTTGGTGAATTTGAACCATATTTAAGTTATCAATACAAATCTTAGTTCTTTACATTTGATTTGCATACTGAAAAAATGAAGAAAAATTAATGATAAGTTAAATAACATATGACTGGTGCTATTTAAAATACTAATCAAACCTCAGCTTGGTTGTCTCATTGATAAGGAATTGTGTATTGACTTGATGTAGTATGAAAGTTTTCTCTGATACCTTGTCTCACCCAAAAAAAGGAAAAAAATAACATTATATAATGGATATAAAATTTAAGAATATAAAAATTCTTTTAATGATACCTCAAGATTAGATGGTAATGTTAGTACTGAGGCTCTGACATTTGTTAGAGCAATTTAAACATTTTCTATTGTACCATGTCTCACTTATAAAATAGAAAAAAATTAATATCATTATATAAGGGATGTGGAATTCAAGAATTAAAAAATTTACAAATAAAACCTAAAGATTAAATGTTAATATTGATGCTGCGATTGTAAGATTTATTGGAATCTGAACTTTCTTGGTTGATTTCCTTTTTTCCAAAGCCTTTTATAAGCCACCACTCAATCTCTTACCTAAAACAATTTTCTTCTTGACTTTGATTCCTTTAATTCCAATATTGTTCTTTTCATGAATTTCATTCCCATCTTGATTCAAGTGATCTGTTATAACAATTGAATATTGAACCATCTTTTCACTTTGTAATCTAACATTAGAGCTCGCATTTAAGTGTTAGACATTTGATCCATTACCTTGTAGCCTACTATCCATGATTTCCAACATCTTCAAAATACAATCTTTAATTATTTTGTAAGTCTTTTCACTTTCAGATGCTTTTGTAACCAATTGAGCATATAACCTACACAATTCTTTATACTACATACTTTGACATATCTTGGGATCCAAATTGCTTATGTTGATTTAAGAATTTTCAGCTCCCACAAATCCAATTTTTGCTTTAATTGTCCACCTTTTCAATATGTACTGCTTGGGATCTCTATAATATTTTTCACAATAAAAACTTTCAAAACATAAGAACATAAAATTCTATCAAACTTGAATTTTCTACAACTACAATTAACTTTTCCATTTGATGAATCAAAAGTAACTAAATGGTAATAGTTCTTCTTATGAGGGGTAATTTGATATTTTGTGATTGATCCAACCTTCCCAAAACTTTCAATAAAAGAATCATGAGACTGACACCACTCATTTTGAAAGCACTTGAACATCTCAGGAGTATAAACACTAGCTGTATGTTTCAAAGTTTCAATTGGATATAATAATGAGAGAAGACTTGTACTTAATTTAAAATTAACCTTTAACTTTTCATATCTAAGATCTTCAAGGAGTCTTTCAAAATGATGAAAAAATTACAAGAATTTGTGTTGATAAATGACATACCTCTTTACAACACTATTTATGCTCTCACTTCTTTGTGTTGTCATCATATCTGTATAAAACATTTTTCTTCCATACACTAATACCCATTTTTTCTTTATCCCGAACATGCACCTCAACTAACCATTATCTTTAAGTCTGTATTGGTGTAACATCTCATTTCATGCATTTACAAAATCTTCCTCTTCTTCAAAATCATATATGCATGAGCTAAAATCTCTAGGAAAATATTTGAATTGAGAGAAAACACCACTTAAGTGAATAGCCACATTTTGATAAATGTGCTAAATACATAAGCGATGATGAGTTTTAGTCCATCTTAATAGTAAAGCCTTTACCATTACTGCATCTTGGTCTGTAAGAATAATTTTAGGTCTTTTATCACACATAGTTTTTGCAAATGTATCAAATAATCATTCTAACATGAAGGATGTCTCATCATATAATAATGCGACACCAAAGATTGTAGTTTGCTTATGATGATTTACACTTATAAGTAATGCAAGGGGACGACCTTCATTGTTCTTCCTGTAAGTTGTGTCAAAACAAACCACATCACCAAAATTTGAGAATCTGATCTCATCTTTGCATTTGACTAGAAAATGTTGATTATTAAATCATCTTCATCAACTTAGATAGCATATAAAAAAATCGGCAAATCTAATTGCATTTTATGCAAATATTCTAAAACACCTCCTGTATCCCCTCTTTTTGCATCTCTCGTTCTTTTAGACCGTAAGTAATTTTTGTAGTCATCTAGTATGAAACCTAAATTCTCTCGACCAACTACTTGCCTAACTATGACGTCATGAGATGCCGTTGGTAGGATTTCTGCATCATTTGCCATTTAAATTTACATTGCTGCAGATAAACTTATTTTTTGGTGAGATTTGTGTAAGTGTATCTTGTTTGGACTAGAGAGGTAGTGATGATGCTCCTTAATAAACTGAACCATACAGGGTTTTCTGCTTCTTTAATGACTGACTCTCATTTTAGCTTCACAACCAAACCTTGTTGCAGTACATGCTGCTTGCATATAAATATCTCATTTGTCTTTTCCTTGTTTGCCTTCAGCACTACAACAAAACATTTTGTGAATGAAGCTTCTGGGTTTATCTTTGTGGTTTCTGCTTCTCCTTATCCCAAACTTGACTTCTTTAGCATATGCCAAATATAATTGGTAAGCATCTACTTCTGTCTCAAATTCTGTTCCAATTTTTGGCATTAATTATTTGGATACAAATGCTCAAGTAGCTTGCAAATCTTGATTACTATTTAAACTCATGACAGCTACAAGCATATCTTCTCCTTCACAGTTGCCAACTTCATTACCATCTTCAGAAATTAACTAACGATAAGACGAAGATACACCCGCCATATAATTATTAGCTTTGATCCTGAAGTAAAAAACCAAAAGAAAAAATGAAAAATATTGAAAATGGATACGTTCACTTTTATGACATAGAGAAACATTAAGTATCGAAGTCACAATTTAATTAAGAAGAAAAAATGAATCCTTTAGCATTAAACTTAAATAAATATCTAACAACTAGTGCTAAAGAAATTCTTTAAAAAATGTTTGGTTTCTCTATTTGGCGTTCCCTCGTGTTGGTAAACTAGAAACAAAAAAGAAAGGAAAAGGAAAAGGCATCAGTCTCACTGAAGCTAAAAGAGAGCCTATTAATACACAACAAAATTTCATTATTAAAATGTCGTCGCATTGTGGTGAAACATGGTTAGAACATAATTACTGAAATAGAGGATCCAAATTGTCACTTACAAGCACTAAAACAATCCATTTCTTTTAAATAATTAAAATAAAAATTACGTCCTTTTTTCATCATAATCAATTAAGGGTTATTGTATGAAAATCAAGTTTTAATGTGATATAGAAAAGACGTCACTTAACATATATGAATTTATATGAAAACTCATCCCATCTCATTAAAGTATTAGACTATACAACATAAGTCTATTTGTTATAGCAAAACATGTACTTTGGCTTGGCTTGCTGAAGTAAAATTAAATTAAAATATATGGAATATAACTACGTTCATAGAAAATGGACAATGGCAGCAGTGCATGCTTGGCTTGCAGAATCAATGTCTGTGCTTATCAGACCACATCCTATTCCTACCAAGACAAAGTTGGAACAATACAGATGATTTGAACCAGTCTTATAAACCTCAAGCCTATTAAAAAAAGAACACTTGTCCTACTCCACTAAGAAAATTCATTATCTAAACGCGAATTATACCTTGAAGACAATCTGATACCACTAAATGTTAAAGGATTGATTCCTTTTGACAACTAAAACACACCAAAGATCGAATGAATGACCGAAGAAATGCCAACGCAGATCATATTTATGAGTAATCTTCACAGTTCTTTCTCTTACAGTGTGGGGACTAAAAACTTAATTGGGTGCTCAAACCTATCAGCTATTAAAAAAAAGAGCTCAATAGACTTAGAAGAAGCTCTCAAGTGACCAGATTAATGAAGTAGCTTATATCATGCAATGAAAAATGAATCGGATTATCATAACCCAAGTTTCCTTTTCCATTTTTCAGGTTTAGGTTTGAAAATATTAGGAAAAAATCACATAATAATCTATTCAAACTCTAAGTTATTCCACCTTTGGCTAGGTCTAATCAAGCATCATTAATCATGAAACACTACAAGATTATCTTTTGAGAAGTACTGTATTTGTTCCAATTGAAGCAGCAAATTGATGCATCAATCAAATCGGACATTGGCTCTACAGTGGAGTCAGAATAGTAAATAGAGGACTAAATCAATGCATCTGAATAGATAAACTATCAAACCAAATTCCAATGGTATGAAATTAATTCCTGATTAAGAAGCATTGAAATTATGCAACTATAATTTCAAATTTATTTTCCCTCGAAAGCTATTAAGCAAGAGCAACTAGTTCAAGCTTTTTACTTTTTCCAATTGACCATAAATAAGAAATTTAACATTATGTACTGATTTGTGTTCAACTGCCCTCGAACAACTCTTATGAGTGAATTTAACTCTGTTTTCAAGAAGCATATGACAATACAAAAGGCAGCAATAAAAGGATTGGTCTGCATTTATAAGTTGCATGTGGCAGCATTAAAGTCCTTGTAGATGTTGCAGAAGAAATGAAAACTATTAACTAATGAAAGTGAATAACAAAATTAGCATTTTGAAATGAGAGGAATGACAGAACTGGGACCCTAACCTTGTCTTAGCTATTAGCTACTCTATCTCAGCAGGAGGATCTATGAGGAAGCCTTGCAGGAAAACCAGAACCTGAACAAAACCACAGTTTCAAAAAGGGATAAGAAAGTAGAGATAAAATATATCTGTCTCTATAGTGAACATATAGCTTTTTTGTCTTGAGTTATAGACTTCAAGTTTAAACAGTACCTCCGAAAAGGACCACATGTAGCTTTTTCACACTTGATACCATGTTTTTAAAGAATATTTATCATTCATAAGCCATGTAGTCTAAAATGTACATATGTTTGAAAAAATTTAGTGATTAATTAGCTAAATTAAGAAAGACTGTCTCTTTTCAAAACAAAACTAGAATTTGGGGTAAGAATATAGTCTGGCTCTTAATTTGAACAAAACATCCGAAGAACTTTGGAAGGGAAAGAAACCAAATATTAGCTACATATATGTATTTGGCAACAAGTGTTATATTCTAGGAGATCAAGAACAACTCGGAAAGTTCAAGAGTAAAAGTGATGAAGGGTTCTTTCTAGGATATTTAACCCATAGTAAGGCATACTAGATGTTTAACCAAAGAATTAAGACAGTAATGGAAGCTACAAATGTTATGGTAGATGATGTGCATTAAATAATTGATGAAGTAGAAGAAGAAAATCTTCAAAATTAGCTTTAGCAATGAGAACAAAGATGTAAATAAGCAAAAACCAAAAACTACCTAGATTTGCAGCTAGTTGTTGCTAGTAAAGGAACTATTTAGAAAGAGGATCAATCAGTTGCTTCAGAGGAAGAAACTAACTAGGCACCTAATGTTAAAATCATTTTTTTGAATAATGGAAACTCAAGAGAAGATGATTTTAACAAGGATCCACCATTACGAATCATAAGAAGTCATCCTAATGAGAACATAATTGGAAAACTCAATATAGAAGGAAGACAAGAGAGAGAGAAACGGTAGATTATCAGGAACTTCTGGGACTTTTATACTACACTTCCTCATTTGAACCTAAAAATGTGAAAGAAGCCTTACAAGATGAGTTATGGACATCATCTATGAAAGAAGAATTGACACAATTTGCTTGCAATGATGTTTAGTAATTAGTGCCAATTCCATCAAATGTGAATGTGATTGGAAAAAAATGGTTATTTCATAATAAAATCAATGACAAGGGCAATGTGACTACAAATAAGGCTAGGATTGAATCTCTTCGTGGGGCATTGAGACTACGTGCTTTACAAATTTGAAGCTTATTAAAGTAAGTACGTAAAAAAGGAGGGTTTGAAGGAGTTAACGTCTACACTTTATGAGTTTTAATTTATAGCTTTTTTACAGTTTAGGTGATTGGTGTGTGTGTGTGTGTTGATAGTTATATTTTGCAATGTGTTTTAGGGTGTAATTCGTTATGTAATTAGTGTGAATTTGAGTGTTGAGTGTGTAGTTATGTGTTAATTATGTTAGTTTGTGTGTTTAAGTGTTTTTTATAGGTTAGTTTGAATCTTTGAGCGTAATTGTGATATTTTTGAGGTACCTTGATGTGTGTGTTAGTGTTTCAGGGTAAACAAGGAAGAACGAAGAAGATTCGAGGAGTTTTGGGCTAAAATCATAGGCCATAATCGTGCATAGCAGGGCCACGATCGTGATAGAGAAGGATGAGCAAGCAGGAGCCAGGCCACGATCATGCACATGGGCCATGATCGTGATAGAAAGTCCCCAAGTCAGGCCACGATTGTGCACAGTAGGCAACGATCGTGGTAGGCAGGGCCATGATCGTGCCCTGTGTCAAGCTGACAGAAAAACTTGAGTTTTGAGTGAGTTTTTAGACCGTTTTAACCCCGACTTTGACCTAGCACTTACAAAGTATAAATAGAACATAAGAATTAAGAGGGAGCAACAAAGAGAGAGCCTTGGAAGAACTTTGCACAGCCACCCAATGAACCTTAAAAGAGACCATGAGAGATCGAGAAAGAGATGAAGGAAGAGAAAAGAGGAAGACGACGCAGACATGACGTGCTTGCTGGATTAAGAAGCTTTCCAAAGTCGCGGCCTCCCATCATCCTGTCGTAGTTTTGGTTCCTATGTATTTCAAATTTATTCGATTATAGAATTGATATAGATAGTTGATTATAGATTGCGTTGTGGTTGATGTTTTATACTCACCTTTGGATTATTATTTTTGACTTAATGAAATCTGATTATTTTATGTGTTCATTGAATTAATTGTTATTTATTTCTACGATTAATATCTCAATAATAAACTGAGAGGGTGAATCGAGAGAAAATGATTAATTTGGGCTAACGAGAGTTAGGCTAATTAATAGATCCATAATTAAATTAGGTTGGTAATTCTTATGTAGAGAGATCACTTTAGGTTTCCACTTATTAATTAGAGAACTTAGAACTAATTAGGTTTTAGATAGGTTGGTAATTGAGAGATTACAACCTCCCATAATTTGATTAGGGGTTGTACTTTAGTGTTCAATTATAACTTGAGAGAGAGTAGTTGACCCTAGGATCTTCTAAAACCATCAATTCAATAAATCATAATTGGTTAGGTTATCATTAAGGATAGGTAAATTTCCTTTTCTGTCTTTTAGTAAACTCATTAGGTGGAACTTGGGTGTGTGATTATTGTTCTTAATTGGCTAAATTCCATTACTATTTAATCTTATATTTAAATTGTTTATTATCATCGTGATTGTTTTAAATTCCGTGTTAATTATTAATCGTTATTTTTGTTGATTGATTTCGTTTATCTGGTCTAGTTAATTCTTATATTTTAAGTTATTATTTGTTAATTATTGTTTAGAAGTGCTTCCAACCTTATATTTAGGACTAGTTAGCCCTCCTTGTGGGATCGATACTTTAGGTACTTCGTGAATGACCCGTGTGTTTATGGAATTTACCAAAGTTATAAATAGTAAAACTTAGTGCATGTAACCTTGCAAACAAGTTTTTGGCACCGTTACTGAGAAAGACGACGTTTAGTTCTATAGTTTAAGGCGTTAGCTTAGATTTAAATTTTTTGTTTCGTTTGTTTATTTTAGGAATAGTGGTTTTGTATGAACACAGGAATCCCAAGAGGTTTGAGTTGTGTAGTGGAGACGATAGATTTAGACATCACGCGATTAGAACGAATCCTTAGGAAAGCTCGACGAGAGGAAGAATAAGTTATAGAGAAGTCATTAATGGCTTAGGAATTTTAGAGAAATATAGATCAGGAAGTTAACCCTAAAAGGCAACAACAGAGGACCCTCATGGACTTTATGAGGCCAGCGTTTGACCCAGTGAACCAAGGAGTAGCTAGATTGCCTGTTTAAACGGTCTTATTCGAAATTAAGCTAGCCCTCCTGAACATGCTTCAGTAGAACATCCAATTTTATGGACTAGCAAATGACGATCCAAATGCACAAATCGTCAGTTTCCTTGAGATCTATGATACTTTCCAGTATCACCAGATGTCAGAGGATGCTATTAGGATTAGGTTGTTCCCTTTCACACTTCAAGATAGAGCAATAGCTTGGTATCACTCACTGAGCCTTGCCAACATCACGATGTGAGAGTAGCTTATGCGTGCCTTTCTCGACAAATACTTTTTGTTGAAAAAGACCACAAAGATAATAACAGGAACTACCAATTTGCAACAAGGTGACGGGGAGCCAATTTGCGAAGCATGGGAGCGTTATAAGGACTTGCAGAGGAGATGCCCACACCACAACTTACCGAAGGAGTTCCTTTTGCAGACATTCTACAATGAAGCAAACCTACCTACTAAAGGCATGATCGATGCAGTGTCGGGAGGATTTTTGATACATACGATGGTCGATGAAGCAGAGGAGTTAATTAAAGAGATTCTCAGTAATAGCTGCTTATGGGCGTGTGAGAGAAGTAGGCAACCTAGTACCTTTAGAGAGTAGAAGGGAGTTGTCGCAATTAATCTGATGATGGAGATGCAAGCTAAGATCCACAATTTGATGTGATAGCTTAGCAATATGAAGGCGTCATCTTTCGCTCCAATTAAGGCCGTGCAAGCAAATTATAAGTATATGGTCAAGTAGATCATGATACTGTGGACTGCTACCTGATGAGAGAGGATAACTAGGAGCAAGTGAACTAAATGGGGGCACAATTTGGAAGAGGAGGGGGTAATAATCCCTACTCAAACACATATAACCCTGGGTGGAAGAATCACCCCAACTTTTCCTGGTCGAACAATAATAATGGAGGGCAGTTCAGACCTCAGGTGCAATCGAGCTTCCAACGGGATAAAGCAAACTCGATGGATTCAAAGTTAGACAAAAGTTTGGACAAGATAGGAGGTATGGAGGAGGCATATAAAAGGTTTGATAGTAAATTTGAGTAAGTTACAAAGAATCATGCCTCATCTATATTTAATTTAGAAGTCCAAGTGGGCCAGTTATTGGAAGCATTGTCGACTCGGAATGCTAGAACTCTTCCAAGCAACACCAAGCCTAATCCAAAGGAATGTATCGTGGTAATAAGTCAGACTCAGAATGGAGAAACCCCACAAGTGCAGGAAAAGGTAGAAGATAGAGGAAAAGGTCAAGTAGTCGAAGAAGACCTTTTGATTGAGCCCATTATAGATTTAATTCAAGTAACTCGACGGGTATTTCTGTTCTTTATTGTGCAATAGCAAGAGTTATATGGTGACGAAATGAGTACAGGCAAAGCTCAAACTACAGGATTTCATCAAGAAGAAGGTTAAGGAGCAACCACTTAACGAAAACCCTAACAAAGCCACAAAGAAAGATGACTCAGGGGACTTTTTCATCCCCTATAGTATTAATAACATTATTATAGACAGGGCATTCGCGGACTTAGGTGCGAGCATAAATATGATGCTCTATACTTTCAGTCTAAAATTGGGTTTAAGAGAGTTAGTGCCCACCACATTTTTTATTAAGATGACCAATAGATCTTTGCATAGACCGATGGGAATTATAGAAGATGTGCCAGTAAAGGTCGATAACTTTATCTTTCCCACAGATTTCTATGTTTTGGACATCAACAAAGATGAGGACACTCTGATAATTCTTAGGCGACCATTCTTGGCCACTGCACGATCACTTATTAATGTTAATGGGGGTGAGTTAACTCTGTGACTAGGGAAGGAGCATATAACCTTCAAGGTGACCACTAGAGAATACAGAGCTCCTTCAACTCAAGTGGATGTGAAAGAAACCGAGCCTTGAGATGAATAAGAGGACATAGAGGATCCTGCAAATGCTTTCCGAAGAAGCGATCATGAAGGAGAAGGCGAGGCAAGGAAAATTGCAAGGATGGTGGTAATTACAGTAGGGTAGCTAAGGTACAGACTCTAAGATTAATGACAATGCTACCATCGAACCATCCATTCCACCCACCATGAGCTTAAAGGAGCGTCAAGCTACTGACATAAAAAGAAGCACTTCATGGGAGGCAACCTATGGACAAAGTAGTTCGTTGTTTAGTTTTGTTATAACAGTTGAATTTCTTAGTTAGGTTTATTTTTCGTTTTCTTGAATAAAAGCGGAAAAGAATAGGATTTTGGAATCACGAGAAGATTATGCAAACATAAAGGGAGAAGTGGAAAGGAGCTATAAAAGAATTATGAAGTGAGAGCAAAAAGAATTGGGAAAAGAACTAATTGGAATAACATTGGAGTTAGGGTACAGCTGTTGGCCACGACCATGGCCTACTAGGCTATGATTGTGGCCTGCGATTGAGCATGCTGTAGGTGGTACACCTCTTGCCATGATCGTGACATAACAGGCCACGATCGTGGCTTACGACTATGAAGAAACAGGGTAGATGCGTTTTCTTAAATAGAAAATTTACCATTTCACCCTTTTTACCACCTATATATTAAGTTCTTCTTTTTCACTTTCACTTTTATTTTCATTTTATCTCTCTAGAACTCAAGCGATCAATCACTCTTACCTCTCACTAGAAAATTTAACCTTCTATAATTCTTCCACACTCTGCCTAATCATGCCATGCATCAAGCAATCGGCCCGACATGAACTTTATGGTAGATTGCAGGTTACGGGACAGGGAAGAAGGAATCGAGCTGCAGACTTTGGAGCACCATTCCCTATCTATAACGAGGAAGAAGGTATTCACTTTCGATCCGTTCGTTCTAGGAAAATTTTAGTCCCTAAATACTTTGATGTTGACACTTTATATAGGCTAGAATTGCGTGAGTGGGTAGAGAACCTAGTCGAGAGAGTCCAATGGGGCTAGTTCATACGGTTTCAATTCCTTATTTATGAGGAACTTACACTCGAGTTCTTTACTACCTTGACCTTTGATCCTAAAAGTACCAAAGAATTATGGTTTAGATTGGGTGGGCGAGCATATGAATTAACTATTGAAATCATGTGTGAGATGTGTGGATTCCTCGAATCCACCATCGTTGATCAACATGACGATTTCCTTGTCTCCTAATACTGGCATGAGTTAATTGGAATTGAGCGATTCCACACTAAGAATGCACACAATAACATTATTCGGTCCCATGAACACTTGCTGCTGCATAAATTTAGATGTCAGCTGATTTTTGACAAGTCAGAAACCAACAAGTGTTCCACCAAAGAACTTTTCATATTGTGGTGCATGGACCATAGTATGTGTAACATCCTGTTTCCAGAGAACGGGTCGGACCAGAGAAACGGGTCCATGTGTGGTAAATTACCACACCTCATGCTCATGCAGTTGTGAATAGTGAGTTTTGTGCATATAAGGATTTAGTGTACAAGCGTTCATGACAATTATCC